>JAFBJQ010009029.1:0-10593 GCA_016785345.1 Trinectes maculatus | reverse complement strand
AGTTACATTCTTGTTTGTGTTCACATACTTCAATATTTCTCCTAACAGTTGCTAGGGTTGTCCTACTGTTGAGTGTTAGCTACATTACATTACATTAATTTAGCAGATGCTTTTAAAAATCACTTCAAGTGCTTACTGTCAAGTGCTTGTAGTTTTTAAGTTATAATCAGGGGGTGAGGTGCAGTCTGAATAGGTGAGTTTTCAGTTTGCGACGAAAGCATTGGAGAGATTCTGCTGTCCTGATGTCTATGGGAAGCTCATTAAACCATTGATGAGCCAGAACAGAGAACAGACATGATTTAGTTTGGCGGTGGCCTCCCATCTCTCGCAGTGAAGGAGTGGCAAGCCGTCTGGCAGTGGCAGATCGGACTGGGCGGGCTGGGGTGTAAGCACAAAGCTGGAAAATGGCGCACGCCCAAAAAAATTCAGATTTATCAAACTGCGCACGCCGGATTCCACACACTTTTGCTTTATATATCTCAATCAGCGTGAAATTGAGCGCACATGCATGAGCACAGGACTCTGCCCTTTCTCCGCCCACAAGTACTCATTATAATATTGTGATGTCCTCGCGTGCGAGGCGGTGGTTGGTGGAGCTGAGTGGGGGGCGGGCTGTGTGTGGTGAAGGCTTTCATACTAATTCAGCAGACGTTTGGCTCTTCGGCTCGTCTGTTCAGCTCGTTCGGCAGAGTGTCGATGCACAGCTTCAGCGTTCATGCTGTATTTTCTTAAGAAAATGCCCTTTTTCTAGTTCTCTGTGGAATGAGCCTGTCACCTGAGTAGTGATCACCTGTAAGGGAAGCTGTGATGCAGGAGTTCTTGCTGTGGCTCTCTCAAAGCCACATCCACCTTGGGACACAGTTCCAACAGCTGATGAGCCGTTCGTCATCATGGGCTAAAACATCAGCGCTGCCTTCGGATACGGCCATTTACTATGTCCCCCATTAAACCCAAAGCTGCCACTGTTATTATTCCATCCTTTAGCGCATGCTTTTCTATATGCAAGCATAATTAAAAATACGTCCATGTTTGTAAGACCCATGTGTCAAAATTGTAATAATAATAATAATAATGAGTAATTTGTGTAATTGTGTCATTTGTGATCACACTGATTCCATCATTCCCAATTATTGCAATTCACTGCATCGTCTCTACGTGTTGCCAACGGACAAAACCTCAAAACATATTAGAAATGGGCGTATGCCAGGAAAGAAGCTGCCGTGGAGGTCTGCACATTCTCACGTTCATTTCACTCTTGATAAATCTGACCGTGAGCGTGAAAGATGGCGTACGGCATGTTTTTGGTGTGCACACAGAAGAGGATAGGACCAGTAGTGCGATTGCAGGGATCCGACACAGATCCTTCCCATGTGACCCTGTAGGTGCAATCCTTATTGAATTTTTCACGAGCATTTTATTTAACTGAAACACGGAGCATACATAGCACCACAAGGTGGCAGTATTTCACATCCTGACCTGTATTGACCTGCATTGTCAAATTACTGTATTACAACACTCCCACTTAATTTTACAATAAACTTAAGTCTTACTTTCTTTTACTTAAATCACTTAGGAGATGAACTTAAACTTAGACTCTTCTCTTAGACTATAAGTCCCCTGTTTAACAAAATTTAAAAACTAGCAAGACATTTTAATTTCCCTTTTTCCATGCTATCTTACTTACCAGTAGTGTTAACTTAGGCTCTAACAATACTAAACATTGGCCTACAACTTGTACTTATCAGAGTTACACAGCACAAAGTCCAATCTCTCTCCTAAGATACTCATACTTCTGCTTTGCTAATGGCTTGGTCAAGATATCTGCCTTCATATTATCTGTAGGACAGTATTGCAGTTGAATTTGTCCATTCTGCACACATTCACGAATGTAGTGGTAACGAATGTCTATGTGCTTTGTTCTTGAATGGTCAACTGGATTCTTAGCTATGGCAATAGCTCCTTGGTTGTCCTCCAGAATCACTGTTGGTGTAACGTCCATTCCGAGATCACTGAGGAGTCGTGTAAGCCAGGTACATTCTTGTGCTGCCTGGCTGAGAGCGACGTATTCAGCTTCAGCTGTTGACAGTGCGACTGTGTTCTGTTTCTTGCTGAGCCAGCTTACCGCTCCTTCACTCAGTAGGAAGACATTTCCGGTTGTAGAACGACGATCATCCTGATCTCCTGCCCAGTCAGCGTCTGAGAAGCCGACTAAAGTTCCAGACTCTGACCGCTGGTACTTGAGAGCAAGGTTTGTGGTACCTTTCAGGTAGCGAAGAATCCTCTTAACAGCAGTCATGTGTGCAGTGTTTGGTTCGGCGTTGAACTTTGACACAGCACTCACAGCTTGTGCGATGTCTGGCCTGGTGGCCATTGCTGCGTACAGCAGGCTTCCTACAATTGACTGGTAGGTACCTGGATTCACTGGCTTACTGACACCATCATTTTTCTGTAACTTCACATTTGCATCAGCTGGGGTTGTGACCGGATTGGCGTTATCCATCCCATATTTCTGAAGAATGGCTTCAATGTAATGCTTTTGGTGAAGGTACACACAGTTGTTTGTCTTGTCTTGAATCACTGAGATGCCCAGTATGTAAGACAACTCACCCATGTCTTTCATCTTGTATCTCTTTTTTCAGAGCAACTTTCAACTCACTCATGCTCTCCAGTGACTCTGTGATCAGAATCAGATCATCGACATAAACAGCTAATATCTCTAGCTCCTGTCGAGCTCTCACGAACACACATGGGTCTGATGTGCTCTGGTTGAATCCAAGATCTTTCATGAACTCTGTGAAAGTCTTACTCCAGCATCGAGGTGACTGCTTAAGGCCGTAGATTGACTTTTTTCAGCTTGCACACCAAGTGCTCTTGGCCTGGTTTGACGTATCCGTCCGGTTGCTCCATGTAGATTTCCTCCTCTAGATGTCCATTTAGGAATGCAGTGACGACATCCATCTGGTGTACATGCATGTTATTCTGAACAGCAAAGGACAGCAATGTACGAATTGAGCTGAATCGTACAACAGGTGAGAAAGTTTCATCATAGTCAGCGCCATACTTCTGTGGGTAACCCTTGGCAACAAGTCTGCACTTGTATCTCTCCACTTCTCCATCACTATGGTGCTTGACTTTGAACACCCATCTCGAACCTATCGGCTTTCTGTCTTTTGGCAATTCCACTAAGTCCCAAGTATCATTTTCAAGCAGGGACTCATACTCCAAATCAGCTGCTTCCTTCCATTCTTTTGCATTAGAACTCATCATTGCTTCCTTCAGAGTACTTGGCTCATTTACGTTAGACATTTGCATAATGTTCAACAGTCACTATGTCTGCAAATTCCTCATAGCCATACCTTTTTGGGGGCTTCCTGACTCTGTCGCATTCTCTCGGAGCTTCGTTGACTGGTGTTTCATCAGCTGATGCTCCTCTCTCATCAGGACCACTGTCAGCATCACTGTCTGAACAAGACACTTCCACTTCCTGTTTCCAGTAAAAGTCTGTCTCATTGAAGATGACGTCCCGGCGAATCAGTATCCTCCTTTTCTCCTCATCAAACAGACGATAGCCCTTGGCATTGTTGGCATATCCCACAAAGCGAAGCTTCACCGCTTTCTTGTCCAGCTTTCTCCTCTCTACTTCTGGAACATGCGCATATGCTACACAGCCAAAAACTCTCATGTGACTGATGTTCGGCTTTTTGCCACACCATCTCTGGTACGGGGTCTGTTGCTTTAGAAGTGATGTGGGCAACCTGTTCTGCACATAGGCTGCTGTTGCTACAGCCTCTGCCCAATACATCTTTGGCAGCTTTGCATGAGACAGCATACTCCTTGCTGCTTCAACTAAAGTCCGATTTTTTCTTTCAGCTACACCGTTTTGCTGTGGTGTATGGGGTACAGACATTTCATGGTGGATGCCTTGAGCTTTCAGGTATTCTTGGAATTCTTTCAAAGTGTATTCCCCACCATTGTCTGTTCTCAGTCTTGTAACTCTTCGTCCACACTCATTGGAGAATGTTCTCTCGAACTCTTTGAACTTGCTGAGCACTTCACTTTTCTGCCACATGAAGTATACCTTGCAGCACCTTGAGTAATCATCAATGAATGTCACGAAGTACTTTGACCCACCTATGGATTCAGTCTGCATAGGACCACAGACATCACTATGAATCAGCTGCAGTTTGCGCTTTGAGCGTATTTCTCCCACTGACTTGAATGGCTTTCTAGCCAGCTTGCCCTCCACACACGCTTCACAGAAGGAGTTCTCTTTTTCAGCAGAAAAATCCATTCCACTCACCAGAGGTTTCAGTTCCATCAGCATGGTGGTGTGGCCCAGTCTTTGATGCCATAGGCTGGCTGCAACTGATGCACTTCCTGCTGTATGAGGGACAGGCGTACTCCCCTCCACGTCCAGCTGGTATAATCCATCAGATCGTTGTGTTCCCATTCCACGAAGATCTCCATCTTTTCCTCGAATGTAGCACCGGGTCTTCTTGAACTGCACAGCATTTCCTTTTTTCACAGCAGCTCCCACTGAGAAAAGATTCCCTGACAGCTTGGGAACATACAGCACATCATACATTGTGGCATCTTTGACATCACTAACTTTGAAAGTCATTTTCATTTTAACATTCCCGAGTCCTTGTGCATCGACTACTCTGCCATCGCCCAGTTTCACTGATTGTGGCTTTGGGAATTCCTGGTAATCCTGCAGTATTTCTTTTGAGCATGTCATGTGTTTTGACGCTCCAGAGTCGATGAGCCATTCGACCTGTTTCGCTTTTTCATTCTGATTTTCTCTGGCAACAAATGCACTCTCGTTTGCACTCTCAGAATTTTCATTATCCTCACATGTCATTTGTTTAGCCTTGTGGGTTTGATTTCTATTTTTTAGCTTTGGACAATTTCGTTTCAGATGTCCCTCCTTCCCACATTTAAAACATTTCCACTTGGATCTGTCAATTCCCTCAGGCTGTGGATCCCCACGCACTTGAGTTTGAATTGCAGAGGCGCCACCTGCTGTTGCACCGCTGGTACTGCCGTTTGCCTGCACTCGCTTTTGTTCCTCATTTACTAATGATTGCTGCACGAATTGAAGAGTCAAACTGTCCATCTTTGTCTCCAGGGCAGTGACAATTGTTGCATAGCTGGGTGGAAGACTACCTAGCAATGTTACAATCTGATCCTCCTCTTCAATTACAGCACCAATAGCACTGAGTTGGTCAGTTAATTCCTTCATGCGCTTCAAATGCTCGGTTATCGTTTCTCCTTCCTTCATTTCACACCTGAAGTACTTCTTCTTTAGAAACAATTTATTTGCTAGAGTGTCTCTCTCAAAATGTCCCTTCAGCGTATCCCACGCTTCTTTAGGTGACTGGCAACTTGTAATCAGGTACAGTTGAGATGTACTTACATTAAGCACCAACATTGAAAACGCTTTTTCTTTCCTTCTAGCGAATTCGGCTCGTACAGCTGCGTTAGCATCTTCTGCTAATGTTTCCGTCTCCATTACCATGCCCCATAGACTTCTAGCTTTCAGCAGATGCTCAATCTGGAATTTCCACGTTGCCCAGTTTTCTGGTCCACTTAGCTTGTCGGTAAATAGTCTGTCCTCCATTGTGAATCCCACAACACCGAGTACTCCACACAGAAACCGTGTAAAACCACTGTTTTAAGCTCTTATACTAGAACTGACTGGGATGACTGGGACGACTGGGCCCATAACCTATTGAATTTTTCACGAGCATTTTATTTAACTGAAACACGGAGCATACATAGCACCACAAGGTGGCAGTATTTCACATCCTGACCTGTATTGACCTGCATTGTCAAATTACTGTATTACAACAATCCTTCAGGTAGGATGCGAACAGCTGAGCCTGAGACTCACAGTTCTTTGAGGGTAAAGAGGAGGATCGTGTGGTTGACTGTGTCAAATGCTGCTGAGAGGTCAAGCAAAATGACAACAAAGGAGAGGGAAGATGCACTTCCTGTATGGAGCTCCTCCGTGACAGCTAGGAGAGCGGTCTCACTTGAGTGCCCTGCCTTGAAATCAGACTGAAGAGGGTCAAGAAGGTTATTATTATTAAGGTATTTTGAGAGTTGGGTGAAGATAGCACGTTCTAGTGTTTTGGAAAGAAATGGAAGAAGTGAGACAGGTCAGTAGTTTGTTACAACAGAGGGATCTAGTGTGGGTTTCTCCAGGAGAGGGTTAACTCTCGCAGCTTTGAGTGCAGTGGGCTGTGTCGTGGTCATATAAGCATGCATGCGACATCAGCTTGCACCACAACAACTAAAAACAACAGCACAATCGAACACAACAATGGACGGCGAACTGGTCACTATGTTGATGAATTTGAAGTGAGTTAATGTTACTGATTCCTAAAATATACATCCTGTGTGTGTTTTAGATGCATGTGTAACCCACATAGTTTGCACTGGGTTATTAAATGTAGTTGTAGCGTTTGCCCCCTGTCCACTAGAGGGCGCTGTGCTGCATGTGAACGAGTGCATTGCACGGAGAAGAAGAGAGATAACCACAACTTTTTTTCCTAAACAAAGTTCAGAAAGATTCACGAGCGAAAGAGAAGTTAACATTTATTAACGTTTAGACACTACAGCGTTTATTTTTGGAAGGAATCCTTTGTTTAACCTTTTCAAGAAGACATTTCGTTTAGAGTAGGCTACTACTCCTGAAGACCGCTTATGCCTTATATCATCGATTCTCCGGTGAGTGTGCGTTTTGTTAAGCAAGCCGGTGTATTAGGCATTGGTTAGCTCCTTTTACTTTTGAGGGGAAACGAATTATTTTAACGGTCTAATTTTGTATTTTATGTTGTGTGTGATGTAGGTAGAGGTAAAAAACCAGTCAGAGATATATTGTAACTGAATGTTATTATCTTAAAACCGCCGTGTTTGTTCAGAACGGGGATTTCTTTTCTGATCACGTGCACCCCTGCGTGGGGCATGCATGCATGCCGTGGGATGATGCAGGAGTGTGCGCAGACAAGGTTAAGCTACGAGGTTACTCTATAGGGCTAATGTTTCAGGCTCTATGCCATCGTAATGACGCTTTGAATGTAATGTGATGTAGTATGCACATAAAGTAAGTTTCTATTGGCTTACTGTTGATATTGTATTGGTTAACTGTGAATGCACATGTATTATATGTCACTTAGAGTTGCAAATGACATACTGTCATTCTACTGAGCTGGTACTGTATTGATAGAGAACTGTTAATTTAGTTAAGTGTTAATACTTATGGTATGAAGTGAAGCAATCCTGCATGGCACTATTGAGGTATTTTACACTGCCGTGTGCAGATTGTTTTTTTTGTTATGCATCTTCTGCCACGATCGAGAGAGAGAGAGAGATACGGCGAGCCATCCCAAGGACTGTGACCAGTGCATGTGTGCGTCTACCCGTGAGCCTGTGCCCTGGACGCATCCTGCTCTGGATTACAGATAAGATTGAGATACAGATCACTAATTTACTACCCGGGTAGTGATTCAAAAGGCCTTGTTTTATTTTTTTTACAAAGTACGTACGAAGATCTTTTTTTGCATTTTTCCACTTTTTCACTTTTTTTGAGGATTTAAAGGACACTTGTTGAACTTTGAAACTGAAACAAATCTTGAACTTTGGGTCTGTAACGAATACTAAACTTTGGGGTTGAACTTCATTATACTTGTACGTTATTTTGGGTAACTGACTGACTTTACGCGACTGACTTAAGGGTTTTATATTTTTTCTATTGAGGTTCAATATTCCTCTTGTGTGTCACAATAAATGCTATTGTCTTTTCTTCATCTAAATTCTGGTCGTTGCCAATTCTCTCCTTATAGCCAAACCTAGCTCTGATTACTCTATTACGTGAAGTTAGAAGCGTTACACATGCATATGTGCATATTCACATATTCGCGGCCAGCAGTCGGCATGGACGTTCAGCCGCTACTCGCAGTGTTGGGTGATGCCACATGCATGACCACCACTGGACCAATTCTGTCAAGCAGCCCGCTGACGTCGGTTTTCGGAGTAGACCTGCCAGGCCGAGACTCAGAGAAGGACTCAGATGCAGAGGTAGTGTTAAATACAATAGGCTTTATTTAACAAAAGCAGCAGAGCAATGCCTCTTGGCAGAGTGACCAAAATAACACAACTATGAAAAAAACCCTAACTTGATTGTCTACTGTGAGAGAACACACAACACGAGAGAGAAATCTCCCCAGAGAGAGAATAAACCAAAAAGAGCTCCTGAAGGAAATGCGTGTGAATGCTGAAAGCTGTGCTGAAAATGCAGCGAAACTCTGCTGAACATATAGTAAACATGAGCTAAAGACAGCAGAAGGTCTGCTGTGTCACTCTATTACTGTGGGTTGTTATATGTCTTCCACTACTGCAGGTGGCAGTATAATCTACTACAAATTGTTTACAACTGTAATAGAGACATATTGTTCCTACCTGAAACAGGTGAAATTATAGTGGCTTGTTTAACACTTGAATACACTTGAATTTCCATCAACTTGTGAAGGCACAATGGCAGACAAGTGTGGATCAGTTTGAGGACAGAGCATATGACCAAGAACAAAGAAAGCAGGCCCAGCACCCCAAAATCCAGTCTGAACCGGATTTTCGGGCAGTAAAGCCAAGCCAGGACCCCACCCCTGATTTACAGTAGGGTGGCGACCATGAATTCAGGGGCAAAACCCCGAATGACCATTGGCCAAAGGCCAGAGGTCCCTTTCTTCTTTTGATTTTTCACCGACGCGATCGCCTGATCAGCTGATCGCCTACAAGCCACGAGGACGAACGGAGCAGCTCTTCAGAAACAAAGAAGGAGCACCGTCCCTCATCCGTGAGCATCCCCGCTGCCCGAGGAGCATCACGTCACCGCGGCAACCGAGCAACAACGGACCGCCGGAAAACTTCGCCTGACGCACCGCAATCCCCTCAGCGGGAATTTCAAACCTCCGACAGATCGGAGCAACGCCAAGCTCGCACGCGCACACACACACACATACCCCCACTGTGTTGTTTATGTTGTCTGTTAGTTAGCCAGTAGCTAGTGTTGTTATATAAAAAAACTGTGACGGTTTATTTGATTGAAGGTGATTTTATTGTTGAATAATTTTGCTGGTATCAATATATTCTGTTGCAGTATTTGTGATCATTGTCTATGATTATTGTGTGTGTTTATGTGTGATGCAAGCTGGATTACACCGGTCAGAGCTCGAATTCACCCCTTCCAAATTATATTTGAGACTGATAAGGTAATTTCAATTTGGTTATTGGTCCCTGGTAACAGGGTGGTGCCCCGTCTTTACTATTTATAGTAACTAAATTTTAATGATTGTCTACGACAATTAATACAATTAAGCTAATAACCAAATTGATCCTCCTTGGTCCAACCTAGTTGGTATCCACGCGAGGTTCTGTTTAATACATGTTGTGGCCTTCCCCAACATTATCAAAGGCACAACAGCTAGAGTGGATGATGTCACTGCTGACATAATGATGATGAAACGACTCCCATGTATTGTCAATGGGTAGAAATATTGTTTGTTTTCTGTAAAAGTATGTGGTGTTGGAGTGAGAAAAGTAATGCCAGTCATCTCCTGAAGGAGCTGAATGTTTTGATGTATAAATTGTACAAATCAGACAAAGAAATATTGTACAAAATGATGTTTTCTGTAAAAAGGATGTGTTGGAGTGAGAAAAGTAATGCCACTGATCTCCTGAAGGAGCTGAATTTGATTAATGAATCATGAACTATAAATTACAGTGTCAACTGTATCACAAATAGTGTGCATAAAATGCATACTCACCATTACAGAGGTTATATAAACAGAGGTTGTTGCTGTAAAAATCTACGACTAATATGGTAGTATAATCTACTACAAATTGTTTACAACTGTAATAGAGACATATTGTTCCTACCTGAAACAGGTGAAATTATAGTGGCTTGTTTAACACTTGAATACACTATCTCCATCAACTTGTGAAGGCACAATGGCAGACAAGTGTGGATCAGTTTCTCTGTCATGATCCAATGGTAGCATTGGATCATGACACTTTATGTTATCAAAGGCACAGCAGCTAGAGTGGATGATGTCACTGCTGACATAATGATGATGAAACGACTCCCATGTATTGTCAATGGGTAGAAATATTGTTTGTTTTCTGTAAAAGTATGTGGTGTTGGAGTGAGAAAAGTAATGCCAGTCATCTCCTGAAGGAGCTGAATGTTTTGATGTATAAATTGTACAAATCAGACAAAGACAGTGGCAGTTATTGATGTCCAAAAATCTACGGAAGATTATGATATAATAATAATAATAACTAGAAAATTTCTCTTAGAAATTTTGAGCGGTCCTGCTGCTGCTGCCCGATTCGCACACCACACACACACGCCACACATGCCACACACGCCACACACACACGCCACACATGCCACACACGCCACACACACACGCCACTGCTACACATGAATGAAAACACACTCATGTGGACAGAGACGGGGAGAGAAGACAGAGAAAGAGTTGGAGAGAGAGATAGTGAGAGGCAGAGAGAGACGGGGGGCAAGAGAGAGAG
>JAFBJQ010009009.1:115502-154429 GCA_016785345.1 Trinectes maculatus | reverse complement strand
ACACAAAATAAAATAAAGTGGTAGTAAAGAAGTAGAGCCAGAATGCTATTATTATAATGACATCATTAATTTATATTTATTTACTAACTCAGTGTTATGTAATTGCAGGATCTTACCATTTTGAAACACAAGTGCCTGAGAAGGCAGAGACAGAAGAAAGGAAAAGTAAGGAGCGTTCAGTTGAGGATGAAGAGCAGGAGCACGTGAAAAACAAGAGGAAAAGGCGGTGGATGTGTGATGATGAAGAGCAGCAGCCCAGTACATCATCTCAGTTAACTCCCAGTCGGAGGAAACTATCCCAGAAAATCAGCTTCTGTAAGTCGCTGTCCACCTGATGTCTTACTCTTACTTATGGAAGTCCTGATTATATATGATCTGCAGGTTAGACTGCTGCAAACTGCAAATAATGTTCTTCTGTTTGTCATTAGTGTAAGTTGTTGCAGTTGATAGACTGGTGTCACTGTGTGGCAGAGACATGATTGAGTAAAATGTTTGAAACAGAAGTCTCAGTGAAAGAGGAAAATTGATATAATTATTGTTATATATTATTTCACAGCTTCTCCCTTGAAGAAAGGAGAAACAGATGCCATTTGGAACTGGCCCTTTTATAAGACTCAGCTGCCTGTGACCTGTGGCTCCCTGGAGGCGACACTGCGTAGAGACAGACTGGCAAAAGGTCAGAAGGACAAAGTAAAAATCATTGGCTGAAAGAAACTCCATTGTTTTCATTGGCTAATGTGAAAATTTATTTTAAAAAACACACAAAGAAATGATATAAATTGATAGATTATTTTTGATAGATTATTTTTTAAATGTAAATTTAAATACAGATATTTGCAAAGATTGAAAATCTGATATGACACATCTATTACAGGGGAGAAGTGTATTTTCTTCCAGGATCATTGGTTTACTCCCAGTGAATTTGAGAAGCATGCAGGGAAGACAAGCTCTAGAAACTGGAAGTTGACCATTAAATGTAATGGCACCCCACTGGGAAAACTCATTGAGGTCTGTTGAAAAGTAATTTTTAATTTTCGAATACACACAGATCATTTCATGGACAGTTGGAGAAAATATTTTCCTTCTGTTTCAATTATAAAAATTCAGGCAGGGACCCTGGAATCAGCAAGATACAGAGGACGTCACAGAATAAAGCCAAGACAGGTGAAAACATGAATGAATAGATCATGTCTGTCATGTATCATCTTGTTTTCAGTTGTTCTTATGTGTGCTGTTTCCTCCTATTTCCTCAGGCCAAGAGATCCCTGTTCCCTACAGATCAGTTCACAGACACAGGTCTGTTGTATTAGTGCAAAGCACTGACTATATATTGCAGTGTACATTGTGTTTTGATGGCTCACTGAGCAATCAGTGCAACCACATCTTATGCGCTAATGTAGAGGAAACGACACAATGATCCCAAAATGGCCAAAAAATTCACTTTTTTAATTTGTAATGTCTGAGGGACATGAAGGAGAAGACAGTGTGGATGAAGATGAAGATGAAGATGAAAATGAGGAGGAGGACGATGACCAAGTCAAGTCAGGTAATCAAGAAAATTCCACAGACGTCCTGGTTACTGTTCCATAGAAAGATATTTTCATGCCAACAAGAACAGAAGCTACTCTAGATGTGACTCTAATTCCAGTATCATGCAGCATTGGTTTTGTTGGTCAGCTCAGCATGTGTGTTAATTTGCAGATGAAGCTGGAGAGAGTGACAAACAGTCTGAGCCACAGACAAGCAAAAGCAAAGTCTTCAAAGTTACATGTGGAAGTCTCTCTGGGACCTTACACCAAAAACGATTTGGATCAGGTAATGTTTACCATGATAAAGATGAAGATATGTATATAAAGTATATTCAATACACCATCGATTAAACCTAAATTAACCTAAAGTAGCTAAAGTAAACCTGCCAAAACCTGTCTCTGATATTCCTCACCTCCCACCAGGGACTTGTGGAAAGTGTATTCGTACTGAGATGAGCTGGTTGAGCCCTGAGGAGTTTGTGAGGGAGGCATCATGTCCGACAAACGCCTGGAAGAAAGACATCATATGTAATGGAAAACCACTTGGTGTCCTCATAGAGGTGATCTTGGTCAGAGTGGTGTGTGTGTGTGTGTGTGTGTGTGTGTGTGTGTGTGTGTGTGTGTGTGTGTGTGTGTGTGTGTGTGTGTGTGTATCATCACAGACCACAAATGGCACCCTGATCTGTAAATTGTGCATCTTTTTGTATTTGTGCAGTTTGATTTTTGCTGTCATGTGTCTTGCAACTCAGGTTTCCTGTTTATTTTTTACTACTGTATCTTGTGTCACATAACTTCCTGTCTTTGTTTAGTTTTGTGGCCGTACTTGATTGGTTTCACCTGTGTCTTGTTTCCCCAGGTATATATAGTGTCAGTGTCTCGCTGTGTTCTTTGTGAGGTCTTCTGCTCTGTGTTAGTATGTCTGTTGTCTGTTAGTATGTCAGATACTCTGTTCTGCCCTCTTTGGTTTACATTATTTTAGATTTATGTTTTGTGCTCTTAAATTGCACCTTTTCATTTGTGTCCTGCCATCTGCCTCATTGACATCAATTTGTTTATTTTAGGAAAAAGTCTTGGAGATCCACTCACTGCTGTGTAAGTGCCGCCTGTGCAAGCCAAGTCACACAGATCAGGTATGTTTGTTGATGTTTGGTTCTTTTGAAGAACCATGGATCATGTCTCTCACAGTGAGCTACAGTCAAACTCAGCACTTCCCAGTGTACTTATAGGAAATAATCTCAAATGTTTTTGAGCAAGTAACTTTTTATCTCATTTTTCAGTGGTCCAGCAGCAGTGCAGAAAGATGAAACATGAAACAACAATGCTGTCATGTACTGTGTGTGTCCACAGGAAAATCAGAAAAACGATGATGAGTGCTGCATTTGTAAAAGCAACAATGGTGACGAACTGGTGGTGTGTGACAACTGCCCTCGCTCCTTCCACCAGAAATGTCACCTGCCACATGTAGACGATGCACTTTTGGGGTGAGCTTTGATCAAAATTAGGGACAGTTAAGATTTTTTTCTACTTTTAATTCATAGTTTTTTAGTATTTAAGTGAAGGTGAAAGAGATTTTTACTTCTTATACTTCTTCAGTATCTGTCAATAGCAGACAAACCAGGTTAGAGACCAGTATGTTGGAACACTGTGCAACACTTTGCAGCTAAAAAGTAAGATATTTGTTGCATAGTGTCTTTTGGAAGAGTGTTTGGTGTAGTAAGTATTTTTTATTATTAATTTTACAACCTGTTTAGTCACCATAAAAATTAAAATAAATAATTGTAATTATTTGACCTGGGTGTTGTTTGTCTTCTGTAAATATTAAATGTGGGATCAGAAATAAAAGCCACACAATCAGAAGATGCCTTTTGTAGTGCAACAGTGTGTCTTTTTTACGTTAACATAGCATCTGGAAAGTCATTTTGATGGTTTAAAAACGTATAATAGTGAGAATTAGGTCTCAGTCATTACCACTGTGCCTCCAGAAGGGGTGCTCCATCTAAGTCTCCTAATGATATCTCTCTGTTTCTGTGTGTGTGTGTGTGTGTGTGTGTGTGTGTGTGTGCGTGTGTGTGTGTGAGCAGGGATGGCAAACCATGGATGTGTACGTTCTGTGTAAGCAGACAAGAGTGGTGTTACAGCGTCAATAAGCGTCAAATAAAAGAAGCCCTTTCTCTCAACATCTCCCAACACTTGATGGTGAGCACCCTGTTTGACACAATGTCCACTTTCTCTCCAGCCACATCTTCACATCTGTCCATCTTCACATCTGTTTCTGTCACACTCACTGATTCCCCACTGTCTCACATTAACAGGAATGTCATTGTCTCCTCCTGGTACTATACTGTGCTGATGAGGAACAAACATTTGCTTTGGACCCAAACCTCTACGTAAGTTTCTCCACATTTTCAGCTTTTTCATTGGAAATTTTGCCAGGTAGCTGAGATTTGAATTTTCAAATCAACATTCAAAAACTGATAAAAGTGTTGCAGTGTGTGGAGCATGTATTCATTTCTGTTTGACACCCACAGCTGGAAAATTACTCCACTGTTATTCAGACTCCAATGTGGCTCGGCAATGTCGCAAACAAACTCCAGGAGAAAAAATACCAAACGGTTCAAGATTTTGTGTCTGACATTGAGCTCATTTTCACCAACTGTCAATCATACAACCAAGTAAGAATCTCTGAACTTTTAAACCTCTATGGATCAAAGTTTAAGATACATTTTTGGGGAACTGTTATAGTGATATAGATATATTATGTTCTTTTGCAGGCAAATCCTGAGATTGTTGCCACAGGCCAGCAACTGATGGATTTATTTAACAAAGAATTTAAGAGAGTGTTCAACATATGTGAGGAGAGTGCTGACTGACAAGTTTTCATCAGCTGATCGGTGCTCTCACACTCAGGGATTGTGGAGAAAAATGTCTGAAAGTTTACAGTGACTGCGTATGTAACACAGTATCTTTTACAGTCTATGTCTATATTAGCATCATTTGGTGCTAAACAAACTAAAAAAACTGTAAAAATGCTTAAATTTCAGGATAGATGGTACTGCTCTAACTGTGGTATTCTACCCAGGCTTTACCAAACAGCCACTGAGGTTGGCACAGACAGACAAATATTGGCCAGCTGTCACTGGAATGGTACTTTAAAACAGCAAAGCAGGTTGTTTACTGTGCTTGCTTCATAATGACATTGTGACATTGTTAGCTATTGAGATGGGTGTGGACATGAAAATTGGAAAACTTTGGGGAAGGTGCATGTTAGGTCCTTACATATTTTATTGTTTTATATGAATGTCAGTATTAAAGTCTTAATTAATTTTCCCATAGCTTGCATGGCCATCATGCAATATATCTCAAATGCCTTGTTATTACATAATTTACTTTCTTGTCACTTGTCTGTTTTTATAGAAATTAATCATGTCTATTTTTATATGTGCACAGCTTTTGTACCATACCATTGACTTGTTTCATTTCATAAGTCAGTGGTCAGTAAGCTGTAAAAAGATTCAGACGTGCACTGTGAATAACTGGATTGGTATTAATTTACTAATAAATATGATATATATATATGAAAATGCACACAGACACCACTGACACAACAACGGTTGTGTTATACATAGGTTGTGTTTCATAATGAAGTTATAATCCTGACGATTCAGTCATTTTGTGGATTTAGTAAACATGTGCGGAAGGTGCGGACTGATGACGTCACAGTCTCAGTCGCCAGCAGCAAATCTGTGCAGGGAGCTGCGCAGCCGCTCTGCGCATCCGTCTGACGCAGTGGCGGACGCAGCGCAGCCGTGTCCCCGCCCCTCATGATAAACAAACATGCAGGGATTGTTGGCGTTTCTACATCACGCACCCAACTAAGCTGCCCTGCGGGAGTCATGTCTGCGGCAGCGCAAAGCCGGGCAGAACTGCGCATCACCGACTGAGACCAAACTTTCCCTGCGACCAGCGCCTGCGCAGACGGCCACACTCCTCTGCCCCGGCCTGATGCCTTTGTCTCTGTGTCGGCTATGGAGGTAAACCTGTACGGAGGCCTCGCAACGACGCACGTGAAAACAGAGGCGGTGGATGTGAATGCATCTGCGCCGGGTTTGGGCCACCAGGAGGCGCCTGCACGCGCTGCAGCCGCAGCAGGAGGAGGAGGAGGAGGAGTGGATGAGGCTGCAGAGGAGCTGGCTGACACGGAGCTGCAGGCAGCAGCCACTAACACTCCTCTACTGCTGTGTGAGTGATCCCAGCAGCTGATGCATGATCCTGTCCTGTGGCTCCCTCTAGTGGGGGTTATAGCGCAGTGTAATGACAGAGGGTCAGTTTCCGCCCTGCTGTAATTCATTCATTTTCTACCGCTTTATCCTGTTAAGGGTCGCGGGGGGAGCTGGAGCCGATCCCAGCTGACATCGGGCGAGAGGCCCTGCTGTAATGTTATCATGAAAAACAAATCATCAGTGTTGTCTGATCTGTAGATCCGGTGAGCACCGAGCGCTTCTTCACCACATCAGCAGATGGCAAAACTTACCTGAAGATAGCTCCAGGTAACTCAGCGTCCTGTTGTCACTGTTGTCACTGTTGTCAGTGAGAGCTACAAATTAGCTGATCATCCTCTCAATTCATTTTGGAAATCTGTTTGCATATATGTACATATACATATATTTATACACACACACACACACATATATATATATAAAGACTTAAATACAACAGTAATTTATCTATGAGTAATGTAATGCTTTATAGATGTTTCCGTTGTGTCATTCCCCAGCTTCAGTTATGCCACCCGCTCCCTCAGAAAAGTCGCTTCCCTCTGGCTCAGACTTCTCCTCCAAAGCTGTCCTGTGTCTGATCGAGGCTGTGGGCCGCCGCTGGGGCCTGTATGAGACCCGGGAACGCTCACAGCTCTTCCAGAGCGTCCAGGAGGAGATGGCCTCGAAGGGGCACACGCTTCCTGTTGAAAAGATCCGTCGCAAGTGGAATAACCTTATAGTCACGTACAAGAGGGTGAAAGACCGGAGCAGACAGACGGGACACGCAAAGACTTCCTGGGAGTTCTTTGATGTGAGTCTCATTGTATGAAAAGAAAGCTGACAAAAGTTGTTTACCTTCCTGCATTTTCCCCACACACGGATCAAATATCAAAACATCTTTTAAAAAAAACATTTGCACTTGCACCTTGCTGAGGAAGTGGAGACTGGACGCAAAACCATGGCTACACATTCTGACAGCTGTGCAATTTGACTTTTTGTATTTTCTAAATCTTTTACACAATTTTACTCTCTGCTCCTTTCTCCCCATTTGCGATCCTCTAACCCTGTTATGCCTCTGACCCTCAGACGTCCATTCTTAGTCCATTTACAACTCTGGAAGCATGAATGCCTGCTATTAACTGGTACATTTGTCCCTTGGACAGGCATTATCCATTCATATTTTAGTATTGTTTTATTTACCATTGTTTGGTACTGGATTGTCTTTGGACATCTCCACGTGGAATAGGGGTGATTGTCTGCATATAAAATAAAATAAAATAAATAATGTTCTCTTTCCCTCTCTTTGCATCTTCTTTCTTCCTAGTTGATGGATGCCACGCTCTGTGACACTGTTGGCTCCCACATCCACAACAACAAAAGAAACAAAGGAGGAAACACTGTCTCCACACTGTCCTCTCCTTTGGCAAAAATAGCTGCAAAGCCACAGCTTCCACAGGCCACACCCATCGCCCGCCATAGCGCCGACTTCGCGATGCCTGGTGCTTTGGAGTCAGTAGGTCAGGGAGCTGCCGCCAGTCAAATCGTCAGCAGCACGGCTGCAATGACAACAGTAGCTACAGAGACTATTAGCCCAACAAGTGCTCCAGAGGTCAAGCCCCTAATCGTCCTCAACGGGGACATCGTTGCAACCAGTTTGAATCCAGCCACCATTGTGCCATCTCCGTCTTTTATCTCCTCGCCCTGTTTTACAGAAACAGCCTCCACTTCTCCATCCCTTAGCTCACCTGGCAACACAGACCTCAACACATCACGCTACGTAAGCCGCAAAGCTCCATCCTTCTCATCCCGCGTTATACCTTTCCGACTCAGTGCGGCACCTGGCAGCAACAGTCCCAATCTTCTCGGCATCTCGTCCGCGTCCTCTCTTTCTTCTCCTGCTGCCACGTCGTTACCTGCATCATCCGCGTCGAGGAGCGACACGCAGAACCAGAGAGGGAACGAGGAGCCCAGCAGCACTGCTTTGCTCCTGGAGATTCTGAAGCGACAGGAGGAGCAGGCCTTCTTTGACCAAGCGGCTCGCCGCCGGGTGGAAGCCAGAGAGAAGAGGCGTGAGAGGAGGGAAGCGCGGATGGCCGAGTCGCTTGGAAGGATGGCCACGGCTCTGGAGCTGCTCTCCTCCAAACAGGACACGGTCATTGCTCTCCTGCAGAGACTGGCTGACAGGAAGTGATGTCAGGCGAAGGGTCAGACAACAGGAGCTCTTAAGGAAAAACTTTTTCTACCATCTTTCTTCTGTCATGCTTATGAAAGCAGCCTGATACTCAGACATTCAGAATATCATAGGAAGCGCTAACTTTTGTACATCAAGACGAGGTGAAATTAAACCATTTTCCTCAAACGCACAGTTAATATGGTTTTATGATTTCTTACCATTTCTAACACGCATTTGTGCAGAGTGCATTTAATGTGATATTTCACAACTACTGCAGTGTAATATATATATATATACACACACACACACATACATACTTGTACATGCAGTGGGAGAGCTGATCAGAGCAAAGAAACCTCATTGAGACATTCTTGAAGACTACAGTTTACTATTAGAAAGAAAAATACTGTTCTCACTGACTTTGTACAGCATTTTACAGCTTTGGCGAAAACACAGCAGCTGCTGCTAACATGACTGATGACAGGATGGCTTGACAGCATGCAAGAGATTGCAAGGGAAGGTATGTATGGATATGACCTCTTGAACTCTTATTGAAGTTACTATTCATCTGATGTTTAATTAAAGGTTTTATTCTTGCCACACTGAGAAATACTGGAAACAAAAGCAGGCAGCTACTGTGGTGATTTACAATCTGGCTGAATTAGATCCATCCATACACTTATCAGCCCATATTCTGCTTTTGTCTCAGTTATTGTATTTATTGTTATTTGTTGATAACAAATGTATATAATCGTCACCTTTTTGTACACGATGGGGATTTGAATTCCACACAAGACGATGTGTAACTTTAAAGGGTCAGTCACGTGGTTTATCTGAAAAAGTCAACTTTTATTTGCATTGGCAGACAGGGGGAGCCTCACATGGCCTCACGTGCTCTGATAAGACAACACTGATAACAGGGTGAAAGTGGGTCACATATCAGTGGATTCATTCCGTCCGTCCATGAAATACACAAACGTTGTCGATTTTTGTTCCTACCTGTATATAGTACAGGTAGGAATGTTGTTAAAGGGACATACTGTATTTGCCTGGCACAAATAACTGATTCAGGATGCCTTTCCGTATTGAACACATGTGTTTCATTTTGAAAATGTTTTGAAACGGAGAGGAAAACAGAGAGGGTGAAAACCTTATTTGAAGAAAAAATACCCCCCACCCCCCTGTTGACAGAGACGAAGCCCCTGAGGATGATGCTTCTTGGGAAGAGTGGAGCAGGCAAGTGCTCGAAATTGTATCAGAAATTAGAAACTTTTAATTATTAATAATTTTTTAAAATTATACTATAAACAAATGTACTCAAACTACGGTCTTTCCATTAATTACATGATATTGTACATCAGCTTTCTTCCACAGCAGTTGAAACAGAAATGTTCTGAACAGCTGCATACAAGATTTAATATGCCTTTGTAAATATGAACTATTACTTTTCCCAGTAATGGATCTGATGTCACATTAACCAACACAGTAATTAAGGGTAATGTAACTCACCCAGTTTTTTTGTATTCACAGTAAGAAACTGCTTGATTCCTAAATCAAGACACCGCATGTCCCATCCTGCCTCCAGGCTGAGGAGAAAGCTAGGTAGATCATCTACGTGCCGTGCACTGCCAATGAATTTCTCAAATATCAAAAGATCATCATGCAACATTTATTACAAACTGTGTTTGCATTCAGGTTAACATTAAAATAGCATACATGTCCTTATTTTGTACAAAGGAATTTACAGTTCACTCTGAAAAGCTCAGAACTAATTGCTAGTCTGCAATTGCTTCTTCTTCCTCCATCTCATCATCCTCATCGTCTTCATCAAAGTATTTCTCCTCAGCATCTCTGCTGACAATGTCCAAGTTGTCATAGTCAGGGTTCTCATCCACCTCACTATAAAAGATGCATAAAAAACCCACACTGCAATTACAATACACAATCTGAAAGGCGATGCATGTGATTTTTCTATTAATGTCATCATCATAGCTTGTATCCAAGGTTAGGTCCAGTCTGTGGTGATATGGCTGACCTGTAGTTGAAATCTTTGTCTTTGCCATCTAGGAAGCGCTGGTGCATCTGACTGATGAACTCCTCCCTGAGCAGAACCTTCTCCTCGGGGCTAGGTTCCCATTCCTTCTTCGCGTCTCTATTATCTTCAGTTTGATGAGAGAGAGAGACAGAACATGCTGATGAAGAGCACAGAGAGTAAAGCTGTGAGTAACTTTAGCACCAGCCATAAGTCCCTCTCACCATCATCTTCCTCCTCCTCCTCCTCCTGTGCGCACTCCTCTCTCTCCTGCTCCTCCTGCAGACGATTCTGGATAAGCCGCTCCTGGTAGGAGTTGAGGAGGAGGTGGGCGAGACCTCCCGTGCCTCCTCCTGGTGCCTCTGATCCACTGTGTGCGCCTTCCAACATAGCGTCCTGGGAGCGCTCCAGTATCTTTAGAATTTTTAAAATTAGCCAGAAGATATCACAGAAAGATCTTAAGAGAAATGAACATAACATTATGAGAAAAACCTTACCTCCTCATCAGTAAGATATTGTCCAATATATTGTTCATACAGCAGCGGCTCCCTGATTCGCATTTGTTCTTCACTGAAATATTGACCCTCTGGGAAATTAGAGCATAAGAACAGAGGAAATATGCTAAAAACTACCAGTTATTGGTGGAGTGACTGTTGGGGTGGCAGCAGATATTTCAGTGGATTTCTAAAACCTTGACAGGTAAAACCAGAACTGTCCATGCTCCCTTACCCTTCTGCAGGGCTCTGAGGGCACCATAGCGGTGGTTTCGGACCTTGGTCTTGTTTGTACATCCTGTCGCTCGTCTCTCTATCACTTTGCTGTAGTATTCAACTCGTGGGTCTGAGCAAACATGGGCAAATGCAGACAGGTGCTGTGGCTTCAGATAGGCCTGGAAAGGGAGGGTGAATTGTGATTAACACAGTAACCTAAATTTGATGATGCAGTGAGCAATACATGTCAGGACATCAACAACACCAATAACTACTTATGTGAAGTCCTTTAGCTCCAAAATAGAAATAATGTGCACCAGTTTCTAAAGGTGTCACGTTTGAGTAGAATATAAATACATATACAAATGGGAACATAAACACATTGGGCGATAACAGAGCTGTATATAGTACAATATTAACTCTTAGCGATTAAAGTACTGTACATTCTCGTACACATACATGATACCTCTCCAGGAAAACCAGTGGTTTGGTTGTGTACTGATGCAGCAGCTCCTCTCTGCGCTGCTCTCGGGTCAGTTCTGTCTCTCCTCTCTGTTGGCTCTTCACCAACCTCCCACTCGCCGCTAAAGCTTCCACCATGGCGTTCACACAGCTGGACTCAGCCTGGCTCGAGTACTACATGTTGTTGACAGAAACACGGTTAGTGAAACAGGGAAATGACTTTCATGCAAACAGCATTAGCAAAAATAAAAAAAATAAAACCATAGCAGATGCTGGTCTCACCTGAATCTCTGGTGCCTGCTGCTCAGTATCTGTGCGGCTGTTTAAGGCACAGCTCTGGGACCGCGTCACAGGCTCTTTATCTGTTTTGTTATTGTCTTCGCCGTCACACTGGCTCGGTTGTGTTTTAGCGGAAGGTTCAATTTCACCCCACATTTTTAACAGTGTAAACAAAGCGGGCTAAAGGGTTTCCCGTGACTTAATAGCTTTGGTTGACTGACTACAGTAGTGACTAACTTCACGCTAGCCAACGTTAATGATCGTTGTTATTTTCTTAGCCTTAACGTCACTACACCGGATATTCCGTCACTCACAGACAGACTGTCATTTTCGATTTAACACCATTCTCCCATGGACCGTAATGCTTAAGTACTTACACGGTTCAAACGTTATTTTTCACCTGTTACGATTTGTGCTTTGCGGCCATGTTGGTCCGTCATAATTAGTAGTCCCCCTCTTCACAGTTGAATAATGGTTCCGCCCGGCATACGGTGTGCTTGATCATAGTGACCTCTTGTGGTAGACTTTTGCCATGCATTTATTTTACCTCCCACTCAATTTTGAGCATTGCTCAGTGATGCTCTTTTTTGATGTTAATGGACAATCAAACCCATCCTGACAAATGTTTAATTGATTATTATTTAATTTTGTAGATATTTTAATGACAGCTTTGTCTGCTTTTTTTGGTCTCATATTTTATTTATGATTGGTCACTCCCTTATTGTCTTCCTTCCTCACCTGACCTTTAATATCAGCTCTTTTCAGACACACTAAAGACACAGCCTGGTTGTTCTATCTTCATCTTTCCAGCTGTCCTAACAAATACTGAGCATTTGCAGCATAGATTTAATGACATTATTGGTTACTTTAAACATAATTGCAGATAGAAGTTTTATTTTGAAATGCTTTGTTGACTTTCTGAAGCTCATTTGTGAAAATCGCCATCTGTTTTCCACAGAGACATGTTCTCCTGCAGAAACACGACAGGAGGGATCATCGAAACAGCAACTTTAAAACAGGTAAAACAAATGTCTCATGTCATATTAATGTAGCTTACAGCATGATGAACGAGTCTTTGTCTCTGTGAAGAGTCCTCTGTGCTGAAATCAGTCTAACGTCTGTGCTGTGGCCATGTTTAAGTTACTATGAGCAGAGACATTGAAATGAGTCACACCGGCTTTGGTCGACCAGAAATAACAAATGATACCATCGCTTAACATGTGAGACTATTTCTAATTTGGATCATTAGCCGCACTGTGTTTTAGGCAAACAAAGTATTCCCAGAGGGAAACACCAGGCTGCGGCTCACACAGCCTCTCCCATTTCACATCCTAATCTTAGCCCCAGGTGAGACTATTGTACGAGTGCAATGGTACAAACATTGCTTTTACAGGTAGCTGGGGAGATTTCACAGTGCACCTTTTCTGTTTTCATTATTTTATCTCTATGGTCAAGCATCTGTAGGCAGATCAGTTTCCTCTTGTGCAGCGTTCCTCAGTCACATATAATGGTTTCGAGAAACCCTGTTGCTTCAGCCTTAGACTTTTTAGTAGTGTTGTGTTGATTTATAGATTTGCTAAACTTTTGTGATCAGTAAACATACCATTAAATTAAAAAAATATCTTCCATCAGCAACCTGTGCCAGTGGCATCACATCATTTATAATAAGCAATATGACAAACAGATTAACATAACATTATGTTTGTTTGTAAGCAGAATAACTGAACCATTAGTGGCTGACAAGCTGTGTACAATTTACTGCTGACGCAAGGCAGGTATGATGAAGTTCTGCAAAGCTCTGAACCATTTACTGCTCTTCCACAGATAGGATTGTTTGTAACCCTGACTAATTTGTTTTCAGTGTGTATCAGGAAGAGATGCGAAATTAGCCACACTGAAATGCACATCGGAGTTTAATGCTTTGCGTCAGTGATTTAAAGCCTAAAAGGTACAAGGTATAAATATGCACTGCTTGAATCACATCAGAATCTGATCTGCATAAAAGAAATACTCAAACCAAAATGTAATACATGATGTACTGTATGTCAATGACGAAAATTATGTTGGAACCTGTCCACACAGTCGAGGAGTCCAAAACAAACAAACAAAACAGACCACCACTTAAGTGTCGTAAATAAAGTAAATAAATACAACACTCGCCGTGTATTGTTATATCATTTGCATTGAGCTTTTCCTAATGTGACATAATGTATCAACACGCTCTTGCCTTCGGCTGACAGTGGAGGAGTGGCTTGGCTCCAGGTTGTACTGTATTTGTCTAAATTTCCCTAAACAATCAGAGTGAACACTCACACAAGCTGTGTAAACAGTTCTACATGAAAAGGTTAACGTGTTTCTCCTCTTTGTAGATTTGTCTACAAGCATCACTCAGATACAGTGGTTACCATGGAGAGCAAGTTTGAAGAGAAACCAAGTGGAGATGCCTCCAGCCCTCAGAGTGAATCTGTGGCCAATGAGCTACGAGCATTGTCCCTGCAGCCTGCACCCAGCCTGCTGCCAATCAGAGAGAGGAGGGGGGGTAAGAGTTTTTTCCCACAAGAACTAAATAAAAATGATTTTCGCTTAAGCAATAGAACATGATTGACGTGTACCCGACAAAGTCCCATTTTGATTTATTTTGACAGTGAGGTTCCTGTATTTCAAACAACTGCGACAAGATGTGTCAATGAAATGTCTGTAGAGGGTATCAGGGTTTTTCCAGTATCTATAGATATGCTAGCTGTGCATATGTCTGACAAACTAGGTCTGCATTACCTTATTGGTTAAATTAGAAAATCAACATCAAACATGACTAAATAAATAGAAAAAAGTGAGGTACTTGTATTACACTCTCTACTGTATACTACTTTGTTTTCTATATTGAAATACTGCACTTTTTACACAACTACAATATTCAACACTTAAGTAAACAGTCATTGTTTAGGTGCATAGGATTATAGGACATAGGGCATTTATCATGGAAAATAGTCAAATGTACAAATTGCCTTTCACCTGTTGTTCATGTAATGATTATCTCTTAAAGCTGGATGTATTCTATTATTGGATCTAATAATAATCTAATAATATTGCAATCCAGACCAACTTCAGATGTGTCCCTACTTCCTGGAGTTATACAATCAGCATTTTGTGCTAGACAGAAACACATTTGAATTTGAATAAGGTCTCGTTTGACAGCTCATGGGCAGAAGACAAACTAGGTCTGCATTACCTTATTGGTTAAATTAGAAAATCAACATCAAACATGACTAAATAAATAGAAAAAAGTGAGGTACTTGTATTACACTCTCTACTGTATACTACTTTGTTTTCTATATTGAAATACTGCACTTTTTACACAACTACAATATTCAATCATTGTTCAGGTGCATAGGATTATAGGACATAGGGCATTTATCATGGAAAATAGTCAAATGTACAAATTGCCTTTCACCTGTTGTTCATGTAATGATTATCTCTTAAAGCTGGATGTATTCTATTATTGGATCTAATAATAATCTAATAATATTGCAATCCAGACCAACTTCAGATGTGTCCCTACTTCCTGGAGTTATACAATCAGCATTTTGTATTTGAATAGGGGAAACACATTTGAATTTGAATAGGGTCTCGTTTGACAGTTCATGGGCAGAAAACCATTTGATATCCAATCTGTGTGTGTGTGTGTCAGTGTGTCCAGGTTCTGGATATAGCTTTGTGGGCAGATGGTCCTGCTATTTAAACCAGTAAGAGTGAGTACAGTGGTGAAGAGGAAGGAGAGATGTAATATCAGAGGGGGGGTTGGTTGGGCTGAGGGAAGTGAAGAATAGGTTTTGGCCGAGGAAATGAGGGAAACTATAGGCCAAGGAAAATTTAAAGGAACAAAATAATATATGAGCCAAGGCTTAATAAATACCTCTGAACAAATTACCAACATACATAAATGTGTGTATTATTATTATTATTATTATTATTATTATTATTATTATTATTATTATTATTATTATTATTATTATTATTACCAGTAATGATAATAACTTTTAGTAAGAGGTGACATTTATTAAATCACTATGCAGGTTTTCATAGGTGCATGCTATGCACCTATGAGAAACAGAGAAAAACCTCAGTGGATTTCAAAACTGCTTCTCTACAATAACCAACCAATAGACCCATGGGCTTGACATAATGAAAAAAATGTATCCAGGACTCATTAATATGAAACTAATGTCTTGAAGTAAAGCTAACTAACCCTCAGTGTGCTATAGCCACAGAGCCAAACTTTAATTTCCTGTAGCATTTGGCAGAGGGGTCGTCTGGCTTCTCTCTAAAGTAATGAGTCAGGCTTTTAATGAACACACGCTGACACGGTAGTTTGCTGCTTTTAGCAGTGACCTTTTCTGACCTCCAGTCTTGCCATTTCCACCCGGTGCTATAACAGCAAATCCCTTTAATAGATCTGCGAACTACATCTGCACACATCACAGAGTAAAATGATGTTTCCCATGACAGACTGTTTAGCTGTTGGTTCCCGGCAGCAGCCGAGACGTCCTTCACCTGTTGTATACGACAGACCTTCTCTCTACAACCTTATCCTTCTTCAAAAGGATTCTGCCCATTGCTGTGTCTTGATACCAAGGTCACTGTGGACACCAGCAGTGTGGCTCGAGGTCACCAGCATGCACCCATAGTCCCATAGACTGGAGGAGATGTTCCAAAGTTTTTAATCAATACACATCATCTCCTTGAGCCACAGAGATCTAGGTGTGTTTATTAATAAACAGCAATTAACATCTGCCTTCAGTGATACAGCAAGAGCCAGCTCTGTGGGTGGGGCGGTGTGGAGGGGGGGTTACAGTCCACTCGGGTATCATATGAGCGATGTGAGGCTCATTTGAGCCTCATTTGGGTCAGCATGTCTTTTGCTTTCAAAACAATACTTTGATGGCGACGCTGCCAGACGGATGAGAGGAGAGCGCTTGGTTTTTTCACCTTGAAAGGGGCCCCGCTCACCTTTTAATGCCAAGTCGTATTATCTAATGTCAGGAGGGGCGGAGCGTTAATAATGGAGATGAATGAAAGTGTCAGTGTGTGCGAGCAGGTGTTTTACTCTGACAGGTTGGCAGAAGAGAGGAGGAGACAGTCAAACTGACAGAGGGCGATAAAGGCTGTTTAAAGGAAGAGAGGCAGGTAGACAGAGAAGAGATCAGCTAGTGTTATGTTTTTCCATGTGGAATATACCATGACCCACAGTTAATTAAGATTTGACATATCCAAGAAATAAATAGAATGTTTTTTTCAGTTTAATAAGCTGCATGCAACAGGATGGGGTTGATTTTTAAATGTTTTAGTGGACATGCAGTGTGTCAGCAGTTGTTCTGCTGTGTGTGTGTGCGTGTGTGTGTAATGATTTTATCCCTGAAGGCGTTATGGTAGAGAGGCGCTCACACAGGTGCATCGAACACACTTTGCTGAGCTCAGACCAGCAGTGTAAATTGAGAGGAATTTGGCAAAGAGGAAAGGCCCCAGCTCAAAATGTGTGTGTCTGTGTGCGTGTGTGTGTGTGTGTGTGTGTGTGTGCGTGTGCGCGCGCGCGTGTGTACACTCACATGCACCTGGTTGTGTCTGTCATTGGCTAAATGACTGAGTACAACAACAGCTGTGACACACACACACACACACACACACACATACACACACACACTAGTGAGTGCTGTAGCTGCAGTGAAGACAGCAGAGGCTCTGGTAAAGTTCAGAAGCTTTGCCTTCAGCTGATGTAAACGTGCGGAGGAGGGAGGCTGCACTCAGAGAGGATCACTTGCTGTTCTGTGGACGGTGACAGCTTCGGCCCAACTTGTTCCGGTCATTTTGTTATTTTGTGGACATCTAATTCAGAGCATTAGTTTGTTCGAGCTCGCCATGCTGCCGCATCTGCGCCGTGTCAGCGTTCACCCTGCCCCTTTCAGACCTTAGCCAATCAGCAGCAACATGGATGAGAGAGCTATACGAATTCAGTTGACGCGCCAAACCTGTCAGAGTCTCAGACAAGGTGGGATACGTTTCCATATCAACATTTATATCCAGTAGTCGCACTACATGCGTTGCTGTTACTGTTACATAGTGAGGTCAGTTTGATCATGAGGAGCTGGGGCTGGTCAGATCTCCTGATTGCTCATCGACGAGTCTCAGCCTTTCTTTCTTCGTGTTCAGCAGTTCACAGCAGTGATCCTGTTAATTCACCTGGCACTCAGGAGGGATTTAGTTCCAGGCATTTACAACATGGACGCAAATAGAAATAGAGACAGACACAGACGTAGCAGGACCACAGACACAGAGAGCACACAGTACATTATGTGCTGTGTTACATGTGGATGAGGAGGGTTAGAAAGTTCAAAGTAGTTGAAACTACCAGATGGTCTGAAGAGGTTCCAGCGATGTCTTGCAATAGAAATGTGTCTCAGAGGTGACTGAGCGAGTGTTTTGAAAGATGCCTTCGTTAGAATTTACAACATCTTGTTTAATGCCACAGAATGTGTGAGGCATGTTTCTGCGGTGCACTTCCTGAAACACTGTATGATACTGTCAATACCACAGGAGTCATTTCAAAAAAATATGGTTAAGTTGTCTACGTTCTACATCGGCAATGCAAGTCATTTCCGAACATGTAACATGTTTATATAATGTGTATTTGTCGGTGACCCATGACTGTGTGAACATTATAATGAGACCAGTTCTCCATAATAGTTTATGTATCAGCACATTGCATCACTAACCTGTCATCTGTTGACACACAGTGTCTGTCACAACAAGTGTTTACTTGTGTCTCCATGCATGTGTACAGCATGAGTGTGGGTTATGTTTCATGACGGTTTGTGCATGCCTAATAACACAAAGCATTCAAGTGGGAGTATTAAAGTGTGTGTATGTGCTGTCATGCACTCTTGTGTATGTGCGTTTGCAGATATTACGCATGTGTGTAATGAGTGTCTGTGTTAGTGTTTGTTTTGTTTGTTGAATGTTTTTTCTATCTCAGGCTGCTGTTAGACACACACACACACACATGCGCGTGCACACACACGTACAATGTTGTTTATAGTTTTAAAAGTAATAATCACTTTTTGTTTATTATTTATATTTTTAAATATAGCCACATATAATATACAAGTATAATAGTCTGCAAACATACTCACAAAATAAAATTTGTGATTTGGGAAATTTGTGTCAGGTTCTGGTTTTCTGGATCCCAAAAAGTAGCAGGGACTGAGTGGAGTTACAAAGGTGATTGAACAACATGAGGCAGGAAACTAAAGGAGACAGAGAATGCTGTTAGAGGAAGGACCATAAAGCGCAGAGCAACCAACACGAGTACCATGAGTACAGAATAATCCGGCGTCGAGGGAACCAGATTGCCAGATTAGCTTCAGGTGCACCTCGTAAGCTGCCTAATGGAACGACCAGCTCCACCTCCAGCCAAACCTGCGCTGCAGACAAGAAGGAGGGGGAGGAAACCAAAACCCAAACACCACCACAATCCACAGCAAAGACAGAGGTCAAAACATAGAACCATGACAATTTGAAATGTGTATCAATTTGCCAGCTGAAGCACAATAATATGCTATTTTCTCTTTGCACTAAGCCGCTTATCTTTTGATCTTATGTAAAAAAAGGAAAGTTTCTTATCTGAAAAAACAAGAGATATTTTTACACTTCACGCTGCATGGAAGAAATCCGGAAATGTTTTGTAATGGAATACAGGGGGTCCTTGAGTTACGACGGTCGCAAGTTACGTCGTTTTCGTGGTTACACATCTCCCATGAACTTCCTTGTTTCGGCTTAAGCGGTTTGCCCCATAAATACGTACAGACTTCGCACGGGAACTAGTTGGTGAGCGCTCTCTCTGTCTCTCAGCGCGCCTGCCGGCTCTTCAACACCTCTACAGCACAGCTAGGCTAATCTGCCTTGTGTTTACTTTTGTGAAATGGACGGCTGGCGGGGGGTGCAGCGGCAGCCGGTAAGGAGATGCACACGGACACAGATGCGTTCGGGATCGTGGCGATACCGTAGGTTTATTCACAACACAGGGTCTACACGGTTGATATCAGAAATCTAAAGGAAATGCTCATTACACTAGCGATATCAACCCCTACAGTGACAAAAGGCAATTCACCATTGTAAACTCTTATTGTAGGGTGGTGTTATAGCGACATCTAGTGGCACAATGTATGCACAATGGCACAATGAATGTATTTTCTGACTTACGTCGAAATTCGGTTACGACACATTCTCAGGAACGGATCTCCGTCGTAACTCGAGGACCCCCTGTGTTACCATGTTAAAGAAAAATGCGCATGTCTCATGCATCATCTCAAGATGGGAGCTAATTTCCTAACTGCACGTGGTTGGGGTGTGAGAAAGTGCATGCTACCCCAAAATATTTCTACACTGTTACACTCAAACTATGATTTCATGACCCAGATAGAGCTGCAGCCTCAGTGCTCAGACGTCCTTCTCTTAGGAAACGTGTACAGGGTTGAGCACATAGACCATCATTAACCCCTCGTGGGCACTGACATTTGCATTTTGTGCTCATGAGGAAAGGATCAAATTAGTTCTGATTCACACGTTTCCTAAGAGAAGGACGTCTGAGCACTGAAGCTGCAGCTCTATCTGGGTCATGAAATCATAGTTTGAGTGTAACAATGTAGAAATATTTTGGGGTAGCGTGCACTTTCTCCCACCCCGACCATGTGCAGTTAGGAAATTAGCTCCCATTTTGAGATGATGCATGAGACATGCGCGTTTTTCTTTAACATGGTAATACAGGGGGTCCTCGAGTTACGACGGTCGCGAGTTACGTCGTTTTCGTGGTTACGACACATCTTCCGTGAACTTCCTTGTTTCGGCTTAAGCGGTTTGCCCCGTAAATATGTACAGACTTCACATGGGAACTAGTTGGTGAGCGCTCAATGAATGCACAATGAATGTATGTTCCGACTTACGTCGAAATTCGGTTACGACACAGTCTCAGGAACAGATCTCCGTCGTAACTCGAGGACCCCCTGTATTACCATGTTAAAGAAAAACGCGCATGTCTCATGCATCATCTCAAAATGGGAGCTAATTTCCTAACTGCACATGGTCGGGGTGGGAGAAAGTGCACGCTACCCCAAAATATTTCTACATTGTTACACTCAAACTATGATTTCATGACCCAGATAGAGCTGCAGCTTCAGTGCTCAGACGTCCTTCTCTTAGGAAACGTGTGAATCAGAACTAATTTGATCCTTTCCTCATGAGCACAAAATGCAAATGTCAGTGCCCACGAGGGGTTAATGATGGTCTATGTGCTCAACCCTGTGAGTACCTGAGCTTTCCTGCAGTTACAAAGACGGAATCCCACTTTTGCTATAAATCAGTAAAATGAATAAAAAGCAGGGTTAAAAACAAGCCAGATTCTAATGTGCCTGTCTAGCTCTTCCCTTCCTCTCTTTTTGTCATGCATCAGTTAAAGTGTGTGTGCTGCCACTTGATCAAACGCTTGAAACAGGAAGCAGTGCACTTGTTTCTGTCTCTCATCCCGTGGTGGTGTGAGACACAACTTCTGTACGCCTTCTTGCAGAGCACTACAGGTTTGATCTCTAGCAGACTCTTGTTTTGTAATGTTTTTGTTTTAAACTTGTATAGAACTCATGAGCATTGTCGCTGCTTTGTGGCTCTGTGCCTGGCGACTGACAGAAGGGACGATGTATTGTGGATGTGATGATGCTCCCCATTCATTCAACAGTGACCAACTTTACTTTCTCCTTGTTTCATGTACCTGTCTGGGTGTTCAGTTCTCCGGCTGAAGCTGCTACAGAGACGGACAAGCAAAGAGCTGATCAACCGGGGAGTCATGCCACGTGAGTAGACCGACATCTCGCCATCTCGCCATCTCGCCATCTCGCCAAAGCTGACCTGTAGAAGTGAAGAAAAGCCTGTTACTAAACGTTACTGTAACGCTGGCATAGGACATGTGGTTCAAAATAAGGCGTCCCAGTTTATGCCCTTGTTCAGGACATTCATTTGTACTTTTTTAAAAAGTTTATTACTATATATTATATTCAATAAGTGAGTGGTTATGTCTTTAAAGTGTAACAAATAGTAAAATTTTTTTTAACTTAATAAGAAACTTCTCTATAGCAAAAAAAAACTTTTGTTGTTCGGTTTTAATTCACTAATTTCTTTTTCAGTTTTAGCCTTTTTAGACACAGACATTATAAACATCTCTCAGTATAAAGCAGGACAGTTTCCAAAAGGTAAATCAAAAAATAAAGCAAAGCCTCCATACATCATTGTATAGAAGTTGAACCCATAACCTTCATGCCGATGAGCGGTTGCAGGATCGTAGTGGGTTTTGTGAGGCCTACATGAATGTGCTCAGTCAGCACCATCAACGCCTGTCAGGGTGAAGTGATTGAGATTGTGGTTAAGATGGTGCCACTGTCTCCTGGCAGATGGCGGTTTCGGTCTTCAGAGTAAGGTTAAGCGAGGTCGTACGCCAACTGCCGTCATGAACATCCGCTAACTTATTTTGATCTGATTCACATATTTCCCCTTGCATCGTCAAACTGTGTACACACTCACAATTACAGCGTTTTAGTTCTGGTTTGTAGCCCGGTGACATTAACTTTAATTAACTTGTGTCGGGTTCATTAAGTAGAACATGCTTCTGCACTGTAAAAAAAAAAACTACTATCATTTTTAGACTGGATCTCAACCTGGAAACATAAGTTTGTGCGTTAGAAAACTGTACATGACCTACAAAATAAACGCAATTAATCCCATGTCGTCCTAAGATCGGGGCAGCTCACTTAAATTCATTTCCACAAATACTGCAGTTCATTGTTGATCGCACTATAATCTCACAGGGTTGTCATTTTTCAGTTTGTTGTGATATGTCGATGTAGGAAGAGTGGTGCATTGTGCGTCTTATCTGCTCGTATTTCCTCTTATCTCTTCAGGGGAATAGTCTGATCTACATCACAATGCATACGCACATTATTCTGCCTTCCCTATACATAACCATCACACTAGAGGAACCAGCTCTTATCTTTGTACGCAGGCAGCGTGAACAGGCAGTTTGCGCGACTCAGACCTTATCTGATTGCAGAGCTACGTTCCAATTAGAGGATGCAAAATGAAATATTCCGTTGTAAACAGTGAGACAGACTGTACGGTTTAGTTTCTTATTATCTGTGGAGTTGCATTGCCCTGCATCATAGTATTTACCAGATGAGAGTAATTCATATTTCTGTATTGTGCATGTACATATTTTTTTAAAATAAAAAAAGACTTTTTTGGAAACAAGGATCAAAACTAAAGCAGCAGGTTCACAGATATAACTGTTTTTTTTTTCTAGCACCACATTACCCACAATGCATCCTGAATGCTGGTTCGGTCACATTTGTTGGTGTGTTGTAATGGGAGCAGCTGTGTTAGCAGGCCACAGAGATGCAGATGTTTTCATCTGTGACTCAGGTCACATCCCTTGAAACAGATTGTGCTCATTTACCTTCGTGTGCCATGTGACCTATCATAATGGTCCGTCCGGTCTCTCGTGGAGACAGGTGGAGGACGGACATCGCACAGTGGAAAGGCAATAATCAACACCGGAGCAGAGCATCACTTCAGTTTCCATCTCTTTATCCCTGCCCTCCCCCACAGACTCATCTTCTCCAGTACTTCCGGCCTCAGCCTGATTGCTGTCTCCCATGTGCTTCAGGCCTCCCACCCTCTCTCTCTATATTTCACCTCCTGTTTGCTTGTGGGGTTTTTTTTTCTGATTCTTCTGTAAACAGAACACTACCTCAGCTTTTAAAGTCACTTTAAAGTTTCTCACGCTGTTATTTTCAGTGCCTCATTAATCGCTGGTGCAGTCATCGCCGAACCTTTCACCACTTCCTCTTCGATTCTTTCATAAAACATCAGCCCAGCCTTCAGAGGAAACCCCACCTCCCTCTAGTTAGAAAGCTGTACGCTCACACACAGCCACAAAAGCTCTCTTGATGGTGGTGTGGACTTCCTCTCTCCATCAGCTTCCGCTCATCTGCCCACCCTTTTCATTCTCTTATTCTTTTATTTGTTCAGATCCCTGTAAACCTATGTGATGCCCCCACCCGTTATTTATACACTTTAAAATATGCACATGCATAACGGTAAATATCACTTAATACCTTTATTTAACACACAGGCTTAGATTGAAGCAGCAGACTTTACGTCTGTGGGCAGAGGAGGAAGAACTAACACAGTTCTCACTCTTGCGGCGACACATGTTGACTGAATGTGTGAATGTGTAACAGTGATGATACTTTAGTCACTCAGTGGTTTAAACATCTGACCTGGCATGACGGTAAATGACAGCAAACAGTATCAGAAACATAAGCAGAAGTAGACGTAAACAGATAAGCACCTCGGGAGGAAGTGAAGCCGTGACAAGAAGCCACGTCCAAGCCACTCGCGCACACAACAGAGTCTTTTCTCTCTGACCTCTGACCTCACCCACCATCTCTACTGTATTCCTTTATTTGTCCGTCTGTCTGTTTCTCCACTCTTCTTCCAGCTGCATCTCTCCATTCATCTCCTCCCCTCATCAGCCCACAAGACGTTTTCTGATCCCATTTTTCCTACTTATTTCTATCTTTTCTTTCCACCCGTCCCTCTCATCCTCCAATCCACTGATCACCTCCTGTGTATCTGACTGACAGGCTGCCTCTTACAGCCTTGACACCCCCCCCTCCAACCCGTGTGGGTGGGTGAGAGGTCTGAGGGGGTCGATGTCCCCAGGGTGAGCAGGAGTGTGTGTGTACCGGCAGTGCGACTGTGCTCAGTGACGTGAACTCAGGCTTGAGCAGGTACCAGCAGTCTTGCCCCAGGGTTGTTAATCTGGTCACAGCACTAATGTGTATGTGCAAGCTGTGTGTCTATACATACAGTATTTGTGTATGTGTGTGTGTGTGTGTGTGTGCTGTGCAAAAAGCTAGACGTATAACAGGACCACTACCCAGGCATTTTACTCTATGGCGTATTAGCATGCGGTGACAGTGCACTGAAATGGCATTTAAAGATTTTGCAATATAATAGTAATAATCCGCACCGTCAGCAGACCTGTTCAGACTGAACTGAATGTAGACTGGAGAAGTAGAAAGCCATTCAAAGTCATTATGCTCTCTATTTCCCTCAGTTGAACGAATCTACACATTAAAATGTTCCCTCTCTCTCTCTTTCTCTCTCTCTCTCTCTACTTTTGCTCTGCGATCTGTCTGTATTTCTCCAGCACTGAAGAGTTCAGGTGCTTTCTACGAGCAGAGGCGGACGTTAGAGCGTACAAGGGTGAGTAGGCCACATTTCACACCGCGGATTCTGTCATAGAGGAAAAAGCAAAGAAAAGTCATTCTAAAACAAAACAAAACAAAGTAAGCATGTGATATTCCTCGCTCTTTCTCCAGACTGAAAACTACCTGAAGAGAAAGATGAGGAGTCGACCCCAGCGTTCCGAGCTGGTCCGGATGCATATCCTGGAGGGTATGTGTCACACGGGACACATCCTGTTTGAGATTAGACTGGGTTGACACATAAGCATCCCGGCACAGTGTTAAAATATTCAATCATTTTTCTCTATGGAATGCTTCCAGAGACGGCAGCAGAGCCATCACTGCAGGCCAAGCAGCTGCAGCTGAAGAAAGCTCGCCTCGCTGATGATTTGAACGACAAGATCTCCCACCGACCGGGGACCATGGAGCTGGTCCACAAAAACATCCTTCCCGTTCACTGCAGTGTTAAAGAAGCCATAGGTAAGATGCTGCCTTATTCAGCACTTAACCAGGCTCCAGAGTGTAAAGAAACACCTCACTCTATATTTGTACTATTGAAGCTTCAGTTGATTCTCCTGGCTTCTCAGGTCTTAAGTAATGGAATTCATCTCATATCCTAGTACACAGAAGGTAAACAGATGTACCTTAGTTGTAGCAACAGTCCTAATGATTTATTATTTTCTATTATACCTCTGTAATCAAAGGCAATTTAAACCCCACATACAGATTCTATTCACTCCACATGGTCTTGTGGATCAAAACATTCTATTCTATTCTATTCTATTCTATTCTATTCTATTCTATTCTCCCTGTTGCGGCTGCATTTCGAGGAAGGGGAACATAATATTGTTTTGACATAATATAATAAAATATAATGAAATTCGAATATGCAATATATCACAACACACCCACACTGTGAGGCCCCTGACAGGAGGTCCCTCTTGGCCCCCTCCTCCAGCTAATCTGAACACAGTGTGTTGTTCCCCCCTCAGAGGCCTCAGCGGCAGCGGCCACACACAGACAGACGCCCACGCAGCTACTTCGCCACACGCAATTAAAACAAAGACACCGATACACACACATCAGCACCTCACCCGCATGAGTGGTCCTGCTTCAAATGGCCACTGCTGTGGGTTTGGAAAGGTTAGACTAGCATCTAATCAATCAGGGGGGCCCACTCCTCCTTCTCCACTGTCACCTTTAAATATCCACAGTGTCTGTTCATAAAACACATTATTTTTTATGAAGAGTATCACAAACCAGTCCAAGAGTTGGGAGTCAAATGTCTGAGAGTAATTTTGATAAATATAACGACCCAATATTCCATTATAAATTTAACAATATGAGACGCAGCGGAGCAGTGTCGTCTAACTCGTTGTGTATCTATATAGTCCAGGGCCACAGTTGTCACACAGTAGACGATGAGATAAGGGGCAACAGGTCCAGCTGCTTGATCGATATGAGAAGGGAAGATGGTTGAGATTCAATAAGATGCAGCATCTGGATGATCCATCTCTGTCAGCATGTAACAAAAAACAACACACAACTGCATTACAGCCACTTACTGTAGGAGCACGGGGAACAACGCTGACATGCAGAGATACAAACATACAAAGCAGGACAGGCAGACACACACTGGCACAGCACATCAGTAGGGATGTCGTCACATTATTGGATGAGAGGGTGTTAAATCAGCCCCATGTTGTCTCCTCATCACTGCCCGCTGATGGTAAATTAATGGCCACTTGTGTATTTCACATAACTGTCTGCTGCAGCTCATAGTAGCCCCCATAATTAAATTACACACATCTACCAGCAAAGAAAAGTCTTGATACTAGTTCAAGGGATCATAGCAAGTACTTCTAGACTCACAAGCCTGCATAGTAATGAATTATTATGAGTCTGCCCCCGAGGAAAATGAGCAAAAGGATCTGCCCGCTTTAATTCGTTCTATGCATACTGATTTTTTTTTTTTTTGCATTCTTTTCCTTATATGTGTCTTGTCTCTTAACTTTTTGTTAAGAGAATGATTAGCAGCACAGCCAGGGCGGCTGGAATATGCCAAAGAGACCATGAGACAAAAATCAATTCATGCATTCACGGCAAAAACGACACAACCGATCCCATGTAAACACTGGTGTAAGAATAGAATAGAATAGAATAGAATAGAATAGAATAGAATAGAACAGAATAGAATCACTTTATTGTCATCATACATGGAGCATGGCGAAAATAAAGGGGTCTAATCCTGACCACACCATGGACAACAGAGAAGATGTAGTTTTATCTCGTGTATACTGACATTCCTGGGCGTGATGTAAATGCAGATGGGAAAAGGTTTGCAGTTGCTCTGCAGCTGCTGTCTCACTCAGCGTGGGATAAACACTCTCGTTGACATTTCTGGAGCAGACACCGGAGAGTATTAATCTCGCCGCGGGAGGCTCTTGTTGTAGTATTTCACACAGTTAGAGAAACATGCGCGTGCGGTAGTGTGTTGCAAACGCGGCTGACAAAAACTTTTAGTTTGACCTGTCATTGTAGTGATGTCAGGAAGGCGTGTCTTCATCTTTTATTTGAACAGATATGTTGGGTTTTTTTTCAAGCTTTATCCGCCCCCTCACTGACGCTGACCAATGGGACGTCAGCGCCATCTGTCCCAAGGATGGGTGTTACCTCGCAAATCACAGTAAGTGTACACACAATAAAGTTTGAAGCGTCTTGTTATATTGTGTCTTATGTGTTATCTCTCAGTGCTCACATATCATGTTTTATATTCATTTTCAATCCTACCTTTTTTTCTAGTCCCAACCTAAACCAAGTACTGACCAGAGACACAGGAAGCTTAACAACAAACCAAAGGTAAGGTTTCTACCATGGATGGATGGATGGATGGATGGATGGATGGGTGGGTGGGTGGTTGGATGGATGGATGGATGGATGGATGGATGGATGGATGGATGGATGGATGGATGGATAGATAGATAGATAGATAGATAGATAGATAGATAGATAGATAGATAGATAGATAGATAGATAGATAGATAGATAGATAGATAGATAGATAGATAATGTTTTTTTTGATGTTGTCAATATGTTGCCTTCTAGATAAGAAAGTTAAAATACCACCAGTACATCCATCCAGACCAGAAGGTCGATAAAGAGCCTTCACCATGTCTGGACTCACTTGGCAAACGCCTGCAGCAACAGCAGCAGCTTTTCCTGCAGCTCCAGATGCCCGGTCACCAACCCCAGCAATTCAACTGTCACACCACCCTGCCTGCACCACCCAGGTGAGTTTAATCTTTCAACTGAACTTGCTAAACTTTTGGTTTAAGACTAAAGAGCTCAATATCCCGCTCCCGTCTCTGCCGTTCTTCCCAGCAATCTAAAGAAAAATCCACAGTCGTCTTCCTCCTCCAAATCAGCGGGCACCTCCTCCTCACCTCGGCTTCCAGCTGCTCCCTCAGCATCATCCTCTGCTCCGGCCAGTCAGAGTGGTCAGCGCTCAGCAGCTTTAGGTCAGGTCAGCCCAGTGTCCCTGCCCCCAAACCTGGATGAGCTAACGGTTGGTTATTATCTTATCATCATGCCTTATGTCTCGTTCTCATGATGTGAGTTGCACTGGTGATATTTGGACATCACCCACATAGTAACACATCTTTCAGTGTAGAATTAGTGAAATCATGAGCACCAGGAGCTTTCGCTTTTGTTTACAAGTAGTTGAGATGATGGAGAAACTGGGGCATAGACTCTGATGCATGTAAAAGTTCCTCTGTTTACAAAACTTTGTCATTGTAATACAGCCGTCAGCTCAGAGCTGACAAAGAGGCAGGGATGGATTATTCTGTCATTTTGTTTTCGCTCCTCTTTTTTCTTTCGATCCTTTTCAGTCGTCCTTGCATGATTACTTCTTCTCGCTTTCGTCCTTCGATCTCAGTCTCTCATTTTCTCCTCATCTGTCAGGTCGTGGAACTGAAGTTCCTGCTGAAGCTGCGTAGTTTGCCTGTCTCCGGGACGAAAACCAACCTCATCGAGAGGCTGAGGACTTACCAGGAACTGAGCGGAGGCAGTGACACTACCCCGTCTCCAACAGCAGGGGGTACCACAGGGCTGGGGGCTGAAGTGGCAGGATCCTCCCAAACTGCTGCAGCCACCACCACTGACAATAACAACAACACAAGTCACTCAGGTGACTGCATAGTGTTAATGATTGACACTGAGCTCCGTTAGACAGTGCATGATTAGATTTTTTTTTCCAGAATTATATTTGAGGTGCGGTTGTATATACTGTGATTTATCATGGATAATTAATTTCATAAAAAAAAAGTAGCTCACTTATGTCCAATCACCCAAACTTGATGTGTGCTTGTGTGCCTGGTGCAGGAAGCATTTCCACCTCACCTACTGCCAATCCTCAGGAGGTCATGACCTGTAGTAGCAGGGTCTCATCATCATCACCCTCCTTCACCCTCTCCGAACATCTGCCAGCCACCAGCAGCCCAGATGATGCAAGCTATCACAACAATCCTGCGGGTGAAATGGTGCGAATAGGCCTCACTGTGAGATGTTAAAATAGTTTTTCATTGCTCCATTATACATTTGAGTAATAAAACACTCACAAGCTGCCACGTTGTGACACAGGGATCTTAAATTAAGATGCAGTGCATTTTAGTGTAATTCACTTCTGTTCATTGATTAAGGCGTCAAGATGATGGTTTTTATTTTTTATTTTCTCTCATCCCAGTTGAAGTCACCTCCCACCCGCTTACCAGGGAATATTAAAGAAGAGCTCCACTGCTCCACCCCATCCCCTTGTCAGTTCTCCTTAAAGCCGGCGTCTCCGCGGAAACACTCGTCAGCTGCCCTCACCACGACAACCACAGCACCAGCACTGACCCCTGACAAAGACAAGATGCTGCGGGAGAAAGATAAGAAGATAAAGGAGTTGACCAGGATGCTGGGGCAGAAACAGAGGTTGGTGGAGTTGCTGATGAAGCAGCTGGAACATGGGAAGGGAGGGGCACATGTTTCAGAGCCAGTGGTTCTTGTAAGATTAAAAGAAGAAGCGCCTGATGAGCCGAAGGAAGTTTTGCACGAGACGACTTCCCAGTCAGTGGACTCCGGAGGACTACCACAGCGTTATTCCCAAACTCAGGAGACGCAGAAGAACCAAGGAATCCACGACTGTCCTCAGCAGAACACCCTGCAGCTGGCTCAGCAGCAGGCCGCACAGAAACTACTGCTACAGCGAGACATGTGGAACTCCAACCAGGTGCTGGAGAAAGGACAGAGGCTGCAGGAACTTTCTGAGCAGGGAAAGAAGAAATGCCACAAGCAGCAGCAACTGTTGCAGCATCAACAGTCAAAGCAGCAGCAGCAGCAGGTACATCAGATTCCGATGGAAGAGCAAAAGCCACCGTCACAGCGGCAGATTAACCAACCACAACGCCTCCAGATGCAGACCAAGCAACAACAGGTGCGAGTACAACAGAAACAACAGGTCCAGCAACAGGTAAAGACTGATCCCTCACTGATTTACGCTGAAAAAGCCTGATCATGACGGATGAAATAATGCTGCTTGTTCTTTTCATGACATCTGACCCAGTCTGTATTTACCACTGTGCCACACTGGTTTGGACAGGAAGCAGATTCTGCCTCTAAAACTCTGTTCTGTGGATCACACAGCAGACAGCTTCGGCCCCCACCTTCCCACGTCCCCTCAAGAGGTACTCCGCCCCAGCCCTGGTCATAGACAGCAACAGTCGCCACTTCCTGATGACGCTGGGCAGCCACGTCACCGAGAACCACAGAACCGACGCACCTGATGGAACGGCAGCCAATCACAACACTGCCCAGGTACGTAAGGTCACTTGCAGCAGGCCCGTTGTTTACTTTTTAAAATTAGATGATTGTAAATAAAAAAAAGTGCATATGTCGTTTTGGTGTGATGCATGATGTTAGAAAAAGCACAATCACAGTTCAACATTTACAAGAAAATATTATCCAGCATTATAGATAAGAAAAATAGTATAAAAGTATAGTCAGTATATACACATTCTATGTATACATTTCTATAGTAGTGTTTATTCCAAGACTGATTCATGAAGAGCACACTTCTGTTGGACCACTTTAATACTGCACTGAGAACGGAATTTGAAATATTGATACCATCTTTTTACATATTGCACATCATAATTTCCATTCACCACCTAAAGCCACAGCCCATTCATCCATCACAATGCATTACCACAGTGCTTTGCTATTGCTCTGCAGCAAGAGAGACAGAAGCAGGAGTGAAAGGAGCCTGTCCCAATGGAAACTGATGACTGATGTTGTTTGAAACAATGACTTTGATAAGCGTGTCTGACACCAGCCGGGTGCTAATTATTATTGCTTCGCTAATTACTTTAACGTCATCCTCCATTTCCGTGATTTATGCGCTTAATGGAGGGCGAACAAAGACTTGATTGAATCTGGGCTAAGTGAGATGTACAGTGTCTCTCGTGGAGTGCAGGTGTGGTGTGGGTGTCGTGGAGCTTCAAGCTTAAAGAAATGTCAAGGTTTGGTGGAACGGTTCATTGTGATTGCACATCTTGCTTTTATCAGCAGTCTTTCCTCATCTCTTTACCCTTCAGATGATAATTGAAATATTGGGCTGCTAGTAGGATACAACTTTAAGAAATCCTTTGTTGGAGGGAGTGTACACATTCACCTGACATGTACACATTCATCTTTTGGTGTGTGTGTGTGTGTTTCTGTGGCTGTGTGTGTGTGTGCCATCAGGATAAGGAGCAAGAGGATGGTTTTATTGACGTCGTTCTGCAGAGAGGAGGTAAAATGCAATAACGCTGTCTGATCTGTTTGTTCTTGTAATGATGTGTTCAAGTGGGAACATGGAGCCACTGTGGTGCTGAAGGTTTGAGAGTGCTGTGTTTTTCCTATGTAGAAACGTCCACCTCCTTCAAACCAGCAGCGGACTCATCTCTGGATTGTCTCCGTCAGGACTCCTCTGCCTCCCCCGCTTCTCCCTTCACACCCCAGCTGTTGCTGTCTGCCCCCCAGCCGCCCCCCCCTGCGCAGCCTGAGCTCCAGTCTCTGGTCAGCGCCACAGAAGACAAACAGCAGCTCAGTAACATTGGAGGTGGACGCCTGGAGGACTTCCTTGAAAGCACGACAGGCAAGCCTCTGCTGGGAGTAGAGCCAGGAGGCCTGTTGACTTTGATCGATGACCTCCACAGCCAAATGCTGTGCACCCCCAGCATCCTTGACAACCCCCCATCTCCCATGGACACCTTGGACATTGCCGCTGTCTTGGACAGTGCGGATTGGTTGGACCTCAGCATGGGCGGAGAGATGGGAGATGAAAGCCCCGCCCTGGCCCCAATGGGCCCCCAGACACCCCCTAGTGTCTTTTGCACAGACTTCCTGGACAGTACTGACCTACAGACAGGGATGGACTGGCCATTGGGCATACCGGGCATTTTCCCAGTGGGCCGACGTGCTATTCTGGCCGACTGTCTCGACACTCTTTTTTAAAGTTATATATTGCTAATTTAAATATACTGCCCATAAAACCAGCAGATCGGCGGCCCAATCACATTGTTAAACACCAACGCCTTTCAATTTGCTCCTGCCTGCGTAATGCATTCGGCAAAAAATAAAAGTCAGCGCAAGAGTTTGTTTCCTAACCACCGGCCCTTGACACACGCTGGTCTGCGGCCAATTGGTTCTTTTCTTCACTGACACGGGGCTGGCCCAATCATGTCATGAATCCCCTCCTCCAATTGGGCCGGTGCGCCGGTGTGCAGTGCAATGTAGGATGGAGAGAATACATAAAGGATACACAGAGAATTTTTAGAATTTGAGAATATTGGCTAATGTTCTATTTTAGTTTGTATATAGCTAGCGGCTATTCAGACATTGTGTACACTGACTGGATGAGAAAATAAGCCTAGGTTAGTACTTTTATCTTTTCCATCCTGAACTAAATAGTCTTGAATGTGAGAATGCTTTTTCAAAACTTTAACCTTTACAGATACACTGGGACCTCTGCCTATAGTCAAGGGTCACACAAGTTATATATGTAAGCCTCTATATGAACTTTTCACTGGAGCTAGGAACCTTTGCAGGGGTTTGACAGCAGGGACCAGTGTACACATGAAGACTACTACTACTCAGGGGTAATAGTTTAGGAAAGGTCAGGAATCTCTGTGGTGGCTGCTTTTCAGGTTCTGTTTTAAATGTGCGTTTTACTAAGCTACCATTATAGAATTATTATTGTTTATTATTTTTATGTCTACGTAGAATGTGGAATATTGTATTGTCTTCTACATTAACACAAACTGTTCCACTCCAGTCCACTAGGTGGTGTTAATGCAGAAGACAATACAATATTCTATTTGCCATTGATTGTTTAGATGTCATCAGGCTAATTTACCTGACTGTGGTGGAAACACAAATTCCTGAACTGCTGAAAAGATCTTGGGAATGAATGTACTTTGGGTTGAAATAGGGCTTCACCCAATCTCGCTGTATTATCCCACAATGTTACATTGACTCGTCAAGCACTTTGACTTTTATATTATTCCAGTATTGACTTTTGTGTGGACATATATTAGGCAGGTCCTATATTTCTTCGACAGTTTCAACACATGAGAAGAGACTTCTGTGGATTTAGATCCAATAGTTGCTGAGGCACTTTTAACTGGGTCAGTTTAAATTGAAATTTTAATTTGAACTGAAAAAGCAAAAACAAACTTTTAGATGTTAAATGTAAATGTGATCATTTTAGCCTTGAAACCTGCCATACTGTATCTTCCTTACCTTTCTGCTTTCACTTAGGCACACTCTTTTATTAGAAAAGAGTTTGTTGAGTTTGTATTAGAAGAGACGTTTGTTGCGCCATGAGTTGAATGAGTAGAATAAAACGCCTTCATAATAAGGCTTTTGCAATAATTGTCTCATTCACCTTAATGGTGAGAATTGGCTGTCATGTATTGTATCAGTACCATAGCCAGTGGGGGAAAAATGTCTTATTCTTTATTTCCCTCTCTGTGATTTTACAGTGTAATATACCAGTTTATACACTGAATATATCTAATAACACATTTGTTTGTACAGTTTTTCCAAGCGTATATATATATACAGTTCTCGCAAAAAAAATGGCTTTACTACTGGTTAATAAATGGTTTACTAATGCTTTACCATTTAGTTATGTGCCGTTTATAAGAGCAGCTGTTGAGTACGCAGTTTCTGATAGAATCCTGCGTGTTTGTGTGTAAGTACTCATGTAATAATGTAATAATACTTCGTACGCAGTACTCAGAGGTGAGAGTGTGTTGACCATGGCTGACCTGGTGGTGGTCAGCTGTTCACCCTCTGTGAACATGACCTGTACTCAGGCTGTTTCCTGCCCTGAGCCGCTTCACACTCACTACAAGGAACGGAAGTTGTGACTAATCAATGTGAATAATTAAAACTACTCATGTCCACCCAGCTGTAGTACAAGCGCACACATACTGTATACACACACTTTATACACACAGCAGGAGGATGACAGCGCTGTAGTGTTGTTAAAAAGAGTCACAAGAGGGTGGAAAAGTAAATGAGTACGTGGTTACGGTTGTGAGGAGATGGGGCAGACACTCACACACACACATACGCTCACACACACACATACACACACACACACTTCTTTGCCAGACCGGGATACGGGTGGGCATGAGAGGGAGGTGGATGATTGGCTGATAACAACTCTGTAGCCGCTAATGGAGGGGAGCAGAGGATGCCAGGCTAACATCTATTCCACAGTGGGCATCTCCAACCTCCCACTGAAACCAAAAACAAGTTTTGCATGAAGTCATTCTGCAGATACTTTGATGCATCTGAGCACAACAGCAGGGGTCCGCCTGTGGTGTGGAGACACAGTACGAGCACACACTCGTACAGTAACACACCAAGCACAAATACAGAAGGAAACAGGGATTTTTCAAGGAAAGGCAACGCAAAGCTTTGACAAACTGTATGAAATCTTTTACAGTGGATTTGTTATATCAGCTGCTGGTGCACAACAATCAAGTCTTTTAACAATGCTGATGATGAAGCCAGAGCCGGTGTTTGGGGTCGGGTGTGGAGCTGCTGTTGTTCTTGATTAGACGTGACAGTGTTTTTAAAGCTCAGCTGAGTTCAGTCCAAACATCATGACACATCAGTGGCGGATGAGATGGTGAGATGAATTTGTGGTTGGCAAAGGGGGGTATGGATATGCCCCTCCTGCAGCAGCATCCTTCAGAGCTGAGAGGGAAAGGTGAAAGGAGGAGAGGAGAGGAAGAGCAGAGCAGATGACTGCACTATATGTATTCTTAGTAAGATCCTCAAGGTCAAGTCTCACTCCAGATGACAGATAATACGCTAAATCTGGACCCATCGAGCGGAAACCGGCGGCAGACTTCAGCTCCAGATGTACAGAAACTCAAAAATGCTGACAACGGCTGTCAGATACACATGTGCATTAGAAGAAAAACACGTCTGAAAGTCCACACACACACGCACACACACAATTTCAAAATCCTGCACTACTCTCATAATGAGGACCAGCTGACATACTGCATGTCCTTATCCCCTTTACCCAAACCATTCACTCACATGCTTCATCCTCACCCTCACTGAACAGGGTTTTATAAGGAACTCAATCAAACATTTAACATCATACCTTAAACCAACCTCAACCCTATAACAGCCCCTTTGAAAATAATAACTATAATAATAATAATAATAAGAAGAAGAAGAACTATAATAATAAAAATAATAATAATAATAATAATAATAATAATAATAATAATAATAATAATAAGAACTATAATAATAATAATAATAATAATAATAATAATAATAATAATAATAATAATAATAGGAAGAAGAAGAAGAAGAAGAAGAAGAAGAAGAGTAATAAAAGTGATGATGAAATGTTTGTGTGCAGTATATAAACCCTGGATCTTCCCTCCTGTCTCTGCAACATAATTCAGTCACCTTATTGGTAGCTCTGAATTGACCTGTGTATCTGTTTGCTGTTGCCTAAAGCTGTGTCTGCTTGTGCCTCAGGCTCATTCTCCAAATGTTTCCAGCAACCTGCCACATCCGGCTAAATCCTTGTCTACCTGCATGGGTCGGAGTTGCTGCTCAGCTCTGCCCGTCAGATGCCTTTCTCCAGTGTGGCCCCCCCCCTCCCCCCTTGCCAGCCCACGAGCAGGTTTTACCCATAAAGAAACTTAAAACTACTGAGTTTGTGTTTTAGATGCCTCTAAACAGTCAGTGTGTCAGACAGCTTATCAGGGTTTGGTTATTTCATCACAGTTTGTTTTGTTTTCTGCTTGGTTCCTCTGCTTTGTTGTTTGACCCCAGGTCGTCTCTGTCTCGTCTGCGGAGCCGGTGCAGTCACATCAGGATACATCGGCTCATCCTGCCTGATCACTCTGTCGATCAGAGCGGTAAATGTTAGCCCACTTCCTGGTATAACTCAGTCTGCTCACCTCATGCGACCTGGCATCCCTGAGACACGTCCAACCCAGTTCTCATTCGTTATCTGGATCAGTACAGATTCGGCCCAGTCCTGTTTCAGCCACATTCCCTATCCCAATCCAGATTCAGCATTTCCCCCTAAATCCAAGAACCAATCCCACAAATTCATAATCAAGCCTGCTGCTCTGTCTGAGTTATCAGATCAATGTCATTAGTACTATAAACAACCATATGAACTTTTATCCAGTCACTTTTATACTACACTGTAGGGTCCACTGAAAAACACATTATAATAACAAAGGTGTGTCTCTTAAGTCAAAATATCTTTTTCTTTTCATATTTTTATCTTATTGAAAATCATGATTTGTTTATTTTACCAAGATATACAGCGTTCAGTTAAAGTGAATGTAAGTCCACGCGAGGGCAGTAGTGAGCACCGCCAGGTGAGTCAAGTGCAGGTAGAAGAAGAGCGACACCTGCGGCTTCTGGGTGAAGTAATGTTTGTCGGCACGTGTAGATGACTGCAGAGATGTTGTGGGTATGTGTTATTGTTTCTTTAACGTGAAGTTGTAAAACGATCCGTTATTTGGTTGTGTAATGGGTTTGTGTTGTGATGTTGGCGTGCAGACAGAGTGTGTTTGTGTGGTGAAGCTGCGTTTGATGTCTGTTTTGTGTTGTGAGGTTGATGAAGGATAAAGTTTAAATGTCAATGAACTTTTAATTTAAACTTATTTTCAGTGTGTAATTAAATGATTAGAAATGTGTGATTAAATGATTGATTGGTTTTGTTATTTATTATTTTTTTATTTCATTAGTTATATTTGAGAATAATTTGTATATAGGATATATTAAAAGTATTGTAACATGTTTTTTTTGCCATGATGCTAATTAATTAACAAAATAAATATTAATAATGGTGTTCATCTTCAATTTAAAGCATTTGAGTATGATTAAGTGATTCAACTCTCTTTTTTCTTTTCTTTCTTGAAAGGTTTATCAACCTACACCAACAGAGGAGTGGAGATGTCCAGCGTCCTCTGTTGACATCTGTGTCAGGTCGCGTTCAGGCAGGCATCAGTGCAAGACCTCAGGATAACTGGACAGCATCTGTGAAGGCAACTGTTGGACCTTTACAACCACAGGTGACACACACACAGACACACACACACACGCACACAGAGAGATACACAGACAACTCATCCTGAAATATAACCTCCCCCACCCCCCACAAAACCGAAGCAGACCATTCATCTTTCTGTGTCTACTTTCCTCCCTCTGCACCATCAGAGACCACAGGAAAAGAAACATGCTGCAGAAAACACTGCCATCATGACAATTAAACACACAAAGGAAACGTACTTATGAACAGTAAGCCAGACAGAGGTAACACATGAGAGTGGAGGCTGTGTCTGAGGAAACACACAGATAGAGAGCGAGAGAACAGGAAGACAGAGAGGTGAAGAGCTAAGGAGTGGAGAAACAGAAATAGCTGCGCCCCATTATCATCACCTCTACCTGTCTGGCTGTCGCACCTCTAATTACTGCTGCCAGGTAGCTGCAAATAGCACAATGAGAGAACTGTGTGTGTGTGGATGTGTGTGTGTCCCTGTAGATGTAATCTGCACAGTATATATTCATGCGCAGAAGTTTTTTTTTTTTTTACCCTGTTTTTGTGCTTTTACAAGACTGTTTCTACAATTTCAAGTCGTTATGTTTTGGTGCCTATAGGTTCTTTGAGTGTGTGTGTGTGTGCGTGCGTGTGTGTGCGCATGCCTCTGTGCATGTGCATGTGTGTGGGGATTATACCTCTCCTGTTAACCACCTGGAGAGAGGCAGCCGGGGGAGAGAGGCTTTAAGAGAATCTAATCCATGCCTTAATGTGACAGCAGCATTTTCTCTGTAACTACCATCGTTATTAAACTGTTGAGCCTCGGGGTGTGTGTGTGTGTGTGTGTGTGTGTGTGTGTGTGTGTGTGTGTGTGTGTGTGTGTGTGTGTGTGGATGATACAATAAGTGTGATTTCATGTGTCATCTTAAGCAAACTGGGAGCAGCTGATGTAGGTCAGGCGTACTGCAAACTGACTCGCTGAGTGTCTCTGACTTATGCTTGGAACCAAATGGTACCGGGGGATTATACAGAGGCAGTGGCAAGCCACCCACCCACACACACACACACACACACACACACACAAACACACACTAATGTAAAGGGTCTTTTTAAATCAAGGTCATGCGAGGTGATGCAGACAGTACTGACCTTTATGCCACATTCGAGACCTGTCAAAAACTATAGGTAAAAAAACAGATATGCGACAGATATAGCGACTTTAAGTTTCACCCTGGTTTGTGTTTTCATGTCAAACTTGTATTACATTCAGTGTCCTCTGGTGGAACTCCATATGTCGACATGCCCTTGCCATCAATCTTCCTTTATGTCTTGGTGTGTAAACTGCAGAGGCAGCATCATACGGCCTCTGACAGCTTCCATACTTCCTTCTTCTGCTCAACAAACTGCGGAACGTTTGCCAGAGAGGGAGAGAGAGAGGGAGAGAGAGAGAGAGAGAGAGAGAGAGAGAGAGAGAGAGAGAGAGAGAGAGAGAGAGAGAGAGAGAGAGAGAGAGAGAGA
>JAFBJQ010009009.1:0-114286 GCA_016785345.1 Trinectes maculatus | reverse complement strand
TGTGTGTGTGCGTGGAGAAATGTTTGACTCGAGCAGTAAAAGAAACTATTTAAGTTTGATTAAAGCTTGGTTGAGAGAGCACTTTGACATGCCCAGCGAGATGTGCACTTCCTGCAAAGAGGTAAAAAACAAACAAACAGTACAATCATGGCTATGGTGAAGGAGGAAACTGAACCGCTGGTCCGGGTTGGGCTGCTTTTCCATGATGACAGATGGAAGGCGCCGTTCTCATCTCTTCCTTCTCCTACAGGCCAAAGTTTTATGTCCTAGCTGCAGAACCAATAGCTGAACAATTACTGCTCTGGTTTGCAGCTGACGCTGATATATCACAGGTGAAGCCCTTTACTCCGGTGTCACGCTTTTTATTTTCCATACAGACCGACTGCTACTGTGCCACAAATACATGTATAGCATCTGCCATTTCCTCCAACTGTCTTGTATATGTACTTCTGTTAATGCAGTGGATGTTGTTTGGTTACTATTTACTTGTGAGTGGAGAAGTGTGTATGTGTGTTTAATTGATTCATTAGCAAAAGGTCAAGCAGCATCGTAATGAGGTCAGCGTCATACATATCCACACACTCAGCACACACACATTCTGCAGCTGTGCAGTTTAATGTGTAGCGTCAATAATAGTCTTTGTACCAATCTTCTTGATTCTTGATAATAAACGGAAATATTAATTATAAACTTAAGTATCAAGTAAATGTGGAGTAAAAAGACAAAAATATTGGGCATAAATGAGAATAGGAGAGATGAGGGGAAAAAAAGAAAGGAAATTAAATCATGGAATAACACATGGTAACAAACCACCTTTTTGCAAGATCATATCCAACATCCTGTTTCATAATAGATAAATAAATTGATTTCCTTGCACTTTATTTTAATTTTTTTCAAACAGTTAAATGTTTATATATATATAATTCCTGTCTGTGCAATATTGCTCCACTGTGTGATAAAAATGGATTAAGACTAAGGGTCAACATGCATTTCAGCAGAGACCCTTCTTAATCTCAGCAGTGCTCTGTGCTAAATGTTCTATTCTGAGGGAATGTCAGGGTCCAAATGTATGTATGTACGCCATATACCAAATCTGCTTCCTCATCCTTTAAGACAAAATGAGCAATGGCTGCAGAGCTGAACAGAACTACAGTGTTATCATTAATGCAGCGCTGGCTTTATGCTGTAGCTTCATCACTGGGATTCAGACATCATTTCATGATCCCACCTGATTCATCGTTTTAGCTGAAGGTTCTGGTTTCTTAAGGAAGCACATGTAGATATTAATCACATTTAACAAGCTTCAGTTTTGTAATGTGCTTATTTACCTTTAATTTCCTGAGACAAAATAGTTTGAATGTGTAATTGCAGTACTGATTATGCCAAGTGGAATCTCCACTGGGCTACAGCAGCAGTCGCCCTCCTCAGCGTGTATATCAGAATACAGACTGTGGAAAGCCCCACTGCAGAGGTGTCTGTGTAGTTCGCCTGCACAGAATTGATTTCCAATAGATGGGTCAGCAGAGTGGGGTCTGTGCCAAGCTGCGCACTGTTTATGTAGTCAGCACAGTGTCTGGTCTGCATCAGATACACACAGGTAGTGTGAGGGCGATGCAGGAGGACATTATCAGGAAGAGATATTTCATTTTGATTTCTGTATGGAAATGAAATGTCACCTGACTACAATATGATTCTGTGCATTTATTTGTGTATTGGTGGGTTGTCGTCAGTCATCATCTTGCTGTTTGTGCGCTGTGATTTCAACAAATACTATGTCTCGCTCCGCTGGCGGCATGAATCACATTTAAAGTCATTTGACAGCAAAGTAAAAGACCTTGTTTTGCGAACATTTTACACAGTCTCCACGCACCTCGTTTTTCTGCTCAGGCTAATAGCAGATGATGTCGTGAGTGTTGTTGACTGATGTGGTAATTGCCCTTATCGACAGGAATCTCTGCTCGGTAGGTAGATCGAGGGATGGGATGATGACGTCCATTCTCCTGAATGAAATGTGAACAGTGCAGTATAAGATAAGGACATCATGAAAGTCCTGCTGGCAGCAGTTGGTCACTGCGGACAGCTGGCAACTTTATTTGTTCAGCAGGACAACCAGTCACTCAGCAATCCTATTATCAGAGTGAAAATCAACAAACAAAACGACAATGTCATCTTCACTGAGACAACAGTGAATCATGCAGCAGCTTCTCATGTGATGATAATGAGGAGGAGGCTGTTGAATATGAGATAAGATGCCTTTAGTTGACAACAGCAGCAGGGTTTTCAGCTGGAATAATAGACCGTAAATAATATTGATTATTGTTTTGGACTGTTGTTGTTAAACCACACATGCAAACAGGCCGAAGTGATTTTCATTCACATTCATTTTCATTCAGCATCATCTGTAATCTCTGCACAAGTGTGCAAACAAGAATTATTAGTATTTTTGAAATGGTTTTTGTGAAGCTACAGTTTGCTTTCTCTGCATTTCACATTTAATTGCACTTCTGCCAGACGTCTTTTTCTTCATGATGTTGCTGATGACTCCTTTAATAACAGTTTGAGCCCACCAGTGACAACCGTTTTAGTTTGATTCCAAACCTTTTTGGTTTTGTTAATCATTTAGACCCCGATAGACAGATAAAGATGATGAAGGTTTAAAAATCCCTTCAAATTTCCTTTATAATTAAGTCTTAATATTTTTTCACGTTTTATGAACGTGCACACCTTGTTTCAATCTCTGCTAGCAAGCAAATTTATTTTTGGGATACGCATTTTAAAGGAGCTATTAAAGTTATAGTACGCACTAATCTTTGGAGCTAATAATCTGGGGGGTGAATGAAAAGGACATTGGATTGATTGCTACCTGCAATGGCTGGAAGTTAATATTTTACTGTCTAACCTTCAACTGAAACAAGAGGAAATGTCAGGAATTTAAGAAAAAGAAAAAAATGGAGATCAGCACATTCTTCATCAGAGAAGACAGTGTGCTACTTACAATGATTTTTAATTGGCTCTAAATGTTGGTACTTGGTGCTATGAGCAGGAACCATCACTTGCAGGTGAATCACACAGGCGGGCACTAAAACCGCACGCGCACACACCAGCGTGTGCAGAGGCACATACATCTACACGCATTTCTCCTGCATATGCCACTGCGGCATGCAGACTGAGAAAAATGCTGACGCGGCGTGCGCTGGCGGTGCGGGTGGGGGGTTGGGGGCGCGGTAATGGGGGAGTGGGGCAGAGCGTAGAGCTACGTGCAAACACTCATCAAAGCTATTAGCGTCGGTGTGACCCCGTTGCTGTGCTGCTGCTGTGACAACAGGAGCTGAGCTTGCAGCTCTCCAACAACAGGACGATTACAACCAGAGCGCACAACATGTTAACAATAACTGACAATATTGACCTGTGTGTGTGTGAGACTGCAGCACGCTTATTTTGGTTCAGTCAAGTCGCCCACCCTGATGTTGTTATATTGTATTATATATATTTATATATATATATGTGTGTGTGTGTTTAGCATTAAAGATACATTGACCCTAAATAGCTTTTGTGGGTTAATATTCACAGAAGCGTTTGCTAAGTAAGCGGTTTTTAAACCATTCACCCTTGGTACTGATATGTGAGCGAAAATAAGTCAGTGAATCACCAAGTCATTAGGATTCACCCTGTTGTGATCACAGACGTTGACCCAAATTTCATAGCAACCCAGAGGCAAAGGATCAAAGTGATGGATTCACCGACCCTGAAATATGCTTGTCGTGCGACTGAGGAGATGAGAGACTGCAGGAGGAACAGAGTGAGCAGGAAGTGTGTAGTGCGTTAGTGAGATCGCAGACAGTGTGTTTTGTGTGTTGGAGAGTGAGGTGGCGACTGTCTATAATTAGCAGAGGAGGTATTGTTTTCTCCTTGTGTGTGTGTGTGTGGGGGGCCTGCTATGCATAATTGCTCATAAAGATGCACCAATTGCTCCACACACACAAACACACGCAGTCAATACACAGTATAAATTACAATTGGTCCACACTGTATGTGTGTGTGTGTGTGTATGTGTGTGTGTGTGTGTGCTCCCCTCTCACCGGTTTATGCTCAAGATATGTCCGCTGGCTCTGTCTCGTGGCTGAGACTCATCACATTATTATGATCATTATTCAGCAGCTGACCTTATCACTGGCTGATTTATTGCTGACTCCAGCACAGTATTATTATCATTCCCCCCAATCTCCCAGATCTGGTGGTCTGGCACCTCTGTAGCTCTTCATCCTTATTTTTAATGAGGATTCACAGGATGCAGATAGACATTAGAAAATTGGAGGAAGTGTGTGTGTTTGTTTATGGCACACAAATGTTGCCATTGCAAGCGTTGTGTTGGAACACACTGCAACAACACAACACTCTGCAGTTGCACAGTGTTTTGCAGCATCGTGGATCAGGAATCACCTGAGGTGGATTCCCTGGAGTCCGGGTGCCCTGACCTATCTCGGCGCTAAATGAGCAAAGCGTGTTGTGCAAAAGTCGCAGCGATGTTGCACACGCGGGGTCATTAGCATTGATCAGAGGCTGCTGCAGTTGATGGCTGTGTTGCAGCTGTGTGAGGATGAGCACCATGCATGACTTCACGCAGTCAGCTGGAAAAAGTGATGGTCAGCCCGACCTGATGTTACACAACACAGGAGAGAGATGTGACACAGAGGGATTCCTGTGTTTGCCCACGAGGCTTGTTTACTTGTTTACGGAAGTAAACAATGTCTGCAGCCCATTAACTCTGCTATATTTGTATTTCCTCTTGGTAATCTGAGCTACAGGGAGACAAAGTCAGCACTGTGAGCCATCGCTGACGCCTTCGACAGATGTATGAGAGGAAGCCTGTTGGGTTTTCACAAACTCTCGTTCATACAGCGAGCGGAAGAAAATACACAAAAACATTTGGTTCTCTCTCTTCAGGAGGAAGTTGCCGGATGAAGAATTGAAGAGAGTTTTTTTTGCTGCTTTCAACATAAAAAATAAAATAATCGAAAATAGAGCATTTTATTTGATTCAAAAAACAATCAGTGGGTGATGCCTCTGCTTTGTTGTCCTCTGCAGGGTCATATGAGGCCACATAGACTAATCATCAAGAAATACACAGGAAAAAAAAGGGGGGAAAATAAGGAAGATGAATGACTGGTAGAGTAACAGCACCTTGAAATGACCTACAATTGCTGGAACACAAAATAAAGTACATATATCTTGTTAAGATTGTGGGTGATCCTCTGCCTCTGCATGGGGTAAAATAAAACAAATATGGTAGTACGCATCTATCTGTGTCTCCATCTTGAAACTATCATGGAAACTAACAATCGATTCCACATGGTTTCATATTGCACGATGAATTGCCAGGAGGAAAGAGAAGAGGAGGAAGACATGTGAGTGAACAGGCCACAAATTTTTACAGCAGCGTCTTTCTGAGGGATAACCGTCAGTGTGGAGCAGCCCCATGATGCTCGTTCACTCCACTGTTCACAGCCACATAAATTCAAGTGATTGCATAGTCTGTAGCATCAATACCCTCAGTGGTGTCCTCCTGAATCTCTCTGTGTGTGTCTGCGTCCGTATGTGTGTGTGTGTGTGTGAGAGAGAGAGAGTGGTTGTGCGTTAGAAACCACTTTTTGTCTTCTGTGACCCATTCTCTTACACCAACCCGCTTATAGAGAAAGCAGTGAGAGTATGAGAAATGAGATGCCTTTCAAAAAGCAGTGAGATTATCAAATAGTGACCCGTCTCATCTTCTGCGCTGTGATTGAAAGGACGACGTGTTGAGAGGCCATCGATCCCTTCCCCTCATACTGTTGCAGTTTTTTTTATTGGTGGCGAAAAAGTTGTTCTCAATTAGCGAACAACAAAAATGAGAAAACAACAAAGTCTCATACGCGCAACTCCAAAAAAACGACTCCTACTGTAAACATCAGCAGGGGGGTTGTGTGTCTGTCTCTTGATGGTGTGGTGGAGACAACACAGCGACACAAGCATAGATAGATGAGGGGAAAAAACAAAGAGAGCAATTGATTGAATGGAGAATCCAGGAAGCATTTAATTGCTCGTTAAGAGGATAACGTTTGGGCCGTAACAAACTGTAAAGCCTTATAGGGCCTCTACAGTGGCTCCTTATGGCACTGCCTTTAAACTGCCTCTGGAACACTAATTAATTCACACCCTGCTGCTAATTAATTTGCCACCACTAATTCAACTGAAAGGCACCTTCTTTCCACGCAGTCCCTTCCATCCCTCGGCTCCTCTCCTCCATCTCTGTGTTGCTGTTGCCTCCCATGTCTCAACAGCTCATCCAACAAGCAGAATGCCTCCTCTCCCCACTGCGGCTTCACGGCTGACAGCTGATGCTATTATTGCGCTGTGTGCCCTAAGCCAAAAGCGAAACATCTTGCTATTTGTACCTTTTTAAATGGTTTGACCAGCAGGGGGATTGTTAATCACTCTCTAAATCCCAGCACCACACTCAGCGGATAGGATTCACCCCATGTCTCCCACACAGGCAGTCGCTGGCAGTGTGCGTGGCAAATGGCTCCCACACAAATGCATTCGTCATCACGCAATTCCTTTAAATTTAAATGTCTTCCAGTGAGTCACTGCGCGGCAGACAATCTGTGATGTGCTCTACCTACATGCCTGTGAATATTTTGCCTTTCTTTTGAATGGCACCAGAGGCGGTGCCCTTAAATTGAACTGTGTGGTTGGAAAGAAAGAAAGAAAGAAAGAAAGAAAGAAAGAAAGAAAGAGGGGACTGATGTGTGGGGATGCTGTCTGTATGCTGTGTGGACATGTTGGCCTTGTGACCCCTCCACTACAACTCTGCCATAATAATGTATTGCACATCAATATGGCCATGGCCCTGTATCCCTGACAAACACAGGGGAACCAATGTGCATGAAGAGTCGACCTCTCATGTGAATTCACAACGTTCCTATAGAATCGAATGTAGTCGAGTGAGTTATATATACACAGCAGCAGTTTTCATTAATACCAGTCAAGCGGTATTGATATATTGGATAATGGGCAGCCATTGAGCTTGTCATATAGAACACAGACAGCCAGTAGCCTCATGTTGTCTTGACCCCGGGCTAATGGCCGGCAGAGTGTGTCTGACACACAGACATCAATCCATGGTCAACTGTCACATCAGGTCAAACAGTTCTCCGCCTATTCCACACAGCCAGCTGATTTCATTGTGTGCGATTGTGTTGTGTTATAACGCACACAACACTTCCATCATTTAGTTTAAATATTCTTTTAAATGGTTTCATACTGTGTGAAGCTTCAGCCAAAAGGCTGAGACCCAAAGGCTCCTGACTGCTGCAGCTGTGCCTGTCGTCGGCCCCCAAATGACGTTCGGTCCCCAGCCCCCTGTTTGCATATTGAAGTGGCCTTGGGCAAGATAGTGAACCACAAATCACCCCTGACGCCTGTGCTGGCAGTGTGTGAATGAGATGTAGGAGTTATAAAATAGTGCTCTCACTCATATGTATTCAGTTACTATTCTTTTTTTCTTTATTTTTTTTTTTTTGAAGCCATACACCGTTTCAGCCCCTGCTGCTGCTGATAGGAATGACGGTCTCTGGCTCTACCATTAGTTTTCCATTGCAAAACATGAGCTTCAGTTTCACAACACAGTCGATTGGACTCAACTCAAACCTGTAGTGAGCCTCGTTTCTACATCACCCACATAGACTTATCTGAAATGAACATACTGTTGAGCATACCTACGCTGTCTATTGATATTCTAGGTCCTCCCCACTGAAATCAATTACCCTGTTCAATAATTTGTTAAGCCTTCTGCTTTTTAATAAAAAAAAAAAAAAAGCCACAAAGGACTAAATCTAATTTTCCCATGGCAGTCGCTTTGCTTCATGTTCGCCATCTCTCTGGCAGCCGATAAATAACATGAGGCGAAACGCTGCCACGATTTGTTCACCCATGTTCAGCCACCCATATAGTTCTTGGAGCGGATGTTAAAATGGAGTGATCATCTGGAGGATGTGTGTGTGTGTGTGTGTGTGTGTGTGTGTGTGTGTGTGGTACTTCCCTGTGCTTTAAATATCCATCCACTTACATCAGTGACAATTACGATGATGGTTATGATGATTAAAGGATTGTGCCCCAGTTCTCCTGAGCCATGATGTGATTATATTACCAATGACAATGATAATGGAAGTCACACCCTGTTGATTATAACTGGGATAAACCTTTATGGTGGTGGTGGTGGTATAAAAATGTAGAGGTGGTTTAAATAGAGGGGAAGTGTCGACTGTGTCGGTGTGTGAAGTGTCATTACAGACATCACAGTGACCTTGTCGGGGTCAGTAAAGATTATATGGCTTTAGGGGTTAACTGTGTGTGTGTGTGTGTTTTTAATGAGTTCACCAGAGAGTTTCCTGTAAGTGAATGTAACTAAAAACAAACACACACACACACACACACGCACACACACACACACACACACACACAGCATCAGTGCACCTTCTGGTGCTGTATATAGAAATGTGTGAGTGTGAAGACTGACAGGAAGTACAGGCGATCAGATAATGAGTTGGTATTTAAGGATGTGTCGAGTACATTGCATTTACTCATTGTAGCAGATGCTTTTTTTAATAGAATTCTTTAGAACTGGGAAATGAGACCTTCAGTGGAGTGTGTCTCATTAAGTCTGGGTTTCTTAAACATTCTATCATTAAAAACGATACTGAATGAATTGAAATGGGTAGGCTGACAGCAGTGGCGTGGGCGCACTTTTAAATTATGCCCAATTTCTTTTAAAATGACAGACCTTCTTTTATCCTTTAGATCCAAAACACAGCAATCGGCAACAAATCTGATTATGCAAATCAGATTTGTGTTCAACAGGCTCTGATGCATCTCTAGTTTTGAAAGCAGAGTTTAGTGTCGTCTAAAAAAACATGATACAAAACGCTGTCCCTGTTGACTGTGACACGACTCATTTCTCCAGCCACTGTACAAGACAACATTTAGTCCCACCTGAACGAATCTATGCAGAACTTCCTGTCCTGACATGAGTAAACAGACTGGCACACAGTAACCTTATACAGACCTGTGTGAGCTGAGAGAGCAGCCACTGGGTCAGATCGAATGTCTCAATGCAGCTGTATTGTAGAGCAGGACAATTACAGCCGCTCAGTGCAGGTTCAGTATCATGACCATGTTGTGAAGAACTGGTCCACTTTCATACCTAACCTCAGGTAGGTAGGTAGGTAGGTAGGTAGGTAGGTAGGTAGGTAGGTAGGTAGGTAGGTAGATAGATAGATAGATAGATAGATAGATAGATAGATAGATAGATAGATAGATAGATAGATAGATAGATAGATAGATAGATAGATAGATAGATAGAGATAAATAGATAGAAATAATCTGAAAATACAGTTTACAACTCACACGCATAAACATCCTGTTTGACATTTAATAGGATCTGTTCACGAATGATCAAACTAAGTCTGATGTAGATGGATACTGTTGTTGGATGGATAGTTTGAAATGTAAATTTCAACATAACAGTAGTAAACATCTGTTTTCCCAGTCGACCGTGTAGACCCTGTGTTGTGAATAAACCTACGGTATTGCCACGATCCCGAACGCATCTGTGTCCGTGTGCATCTCCTTACCGGCTGCCGCCACATAAGTAAACACAACGCAGAGTAGCCGAGCTGTGCTGTGGAGGTGTTGGAGAGCCGGCAGGCGCGTTGAGAGACAGAGAGAGCGCTCAGCAACTAGTCCCCGTGTGAAGTCTGTACGTATTTACGGGGCAAACCGCTTAAGCCGAAATAAGGAAGTTCATGGGAGATGTGTCGTAACCACAAAAACAACGTAACTCGCGACCGTCGTAACTCGAGGACCCCCTGTATTAAAAATCAAAAACTGAATGAATATATACTGAATAAATATTTTGGACAGTATGAATTATTTCGGCTGATTCTGAATATTTCTGTATCAAAAACATAGGAACAACCATTAAACATTCTCACGTTTCCCCCTTCAAGAGGATTCAGTAACTCAAGCTTTGCCTTTAAAACTGCTTTTCCTCAACTTTTCCTTTGAAGCAGTTGAGAGAATCAAAGGAGGAAGCTCTGACTTTGATACTCAGCAGGAACATTTTCGATTAGATCAAGCAAAAACATCCTCCTGGAGGTAAATGGCTTCATATTACATGCCGCATATTTACATGCTATGAAATATACGGGGTCTCCTTTAGTTTTACAGCCCCGCCACTAAACTCTGCTCCTGGGCTCTAAGTGGCGTGATGGTAATCAACTGCACAAGTTCCAGTGCGCTTCTGTAAGTGCGATAAGATGATAAATATAGCGTTGGATAAACAGCTCCAGGGAGAAGCAGTGTGAGATTTATGGTGATGTCATCGGCAGCGCACAACCAAATATGAGTCATGCGCAAGTTTAGGAGCCTTGGCGATGACAACATCAGCCTTAGCCTGGGCTAATCCACCGAAATCCACCAGTTCACACTGTGCTCACACGTACTCACAGTCACAGATACATATTTAGATCAAGGGTGCAAATCACTTCAAATGAACCAGAGATTAATAATAAAGCACTACATGTGTGAATAATAGACCTGACACCTCTGCAGCTTATTAAACACTCCAATTTGAGGTGTGTGTGTGTGTGTGTGTGTGTGTGTGCGTGCCAGGATCTGTGAGCTGCAATATAAAGTCTACTGGATTTTTACAAATCCGCTTTGTGTCATAAAACCTTAGCAGAGGGAGAAAATGGGAGCAGATGAGAGCATCGGCGAGGTCCCCTCAGTGCAGCTCCTGACCAACCCCCACCCCCCCAATTAAATTAAATGCAAGAGAAACAGAAAATGACAAAAACACACATAACTATCTACATAAAACGCACAACTACAATGCAACCTACGGTAACTATACCAATGGTCTGTGACTCCTGACAGGGATTATTCCGATTGTTTTATAATCCATCCATACCTGACTTTTCCCACATCACAAACCCCACCTCCATCTTTCCCTGTTCACCTTCGAGTGACCTCTATTTCCGTTCCCCCTCTTCCGCCCCCCTCTTCCTACAGCTCTCTCCAGCTCGTCTGGCTTTCTGAGGCGCGGGTGAGGACGGATCTCATCACCGGCTGGCTGATTGAGTTACTGCGGCTCTCGCCGTTGACACATACACGCGATCACACAGCCGCGCGGTTGAAGGCTTTGCAGGGAATTGAGCCTGCATGAGGACGAGGCCAAGACCGCTAATAAAAACATGGACCTCCCGCAGAGATGCAGCAGGGTAATCCTCTGTTGTCTCGTCTGGTGGTTGGCTGCGTAACCGGCTGGTGGCTCTTTGGGCGTTCGACACTCTCTTACTGATCCTGTCTCTCAAGATCTTATTTGCTATGTGCAACCAGTGAGGAGTATCAGTGTCTGTCATTCATTTCAAAGTGGCTTCTCACCGTGGAGTCGATGTGACTCAATGTACTGAAATCCATTCAGTACATCGCAAATTTAGTTGTGTTGTGTCGCAACCCCCTAATGATTTGAAACGCAACATCCCAGGAATTGGCAGCAAGACTTTCACTAGCTTGGAACTTTTATGGATCTAAGTTTCAGAAAAAAACCAAAAAAAACCCCGCCCTGCTGGTTCGAAGCCTTAGCTGCGCTGACAGGTGTCGTGCCAGAAAGTAATCATCTGCCAAAAACCTCTGGAGGTGTATTTCCTCATCTGATTTATATCTGCACATGCTTTTATCTGACAAAAAAGTCACAACTTGCACATACACACACTCAGCTCTATGCTCTATGGTAATAATAATATGTCAACAACTTGAATAATCTTAGCAAAACTGTACAGTGCATGAGAGGCCAAACCCAGAAAGGTACTGAGCCCAACCTGAACCAAGTCCGGTCTCGTCCCGAATACAAAATTGCTACGATGGTTGGTAATTTTTGCTGCCTCAGCAGATACGCATGCAAATGTAAATAGCGCTCCATGGACATCCCTATCCTACTCCTCCCACATGTCCTCCTGTAACCTCAGCCCGTCCCACGTCTCCACCTCATGACTCGTCCCTGTCCATCTACTCACACGTTCCCCATTTCTTATTCACTTCCTGCTGGATATGCTTTTCCACTTACATGGTGCCGGGGTTGTGATGTGGCCTGTTTCGACTGGACGAGCTCTTTGTGTGCTTTGTGAGTGAGGAAGAGGGAAAGCTGAGGAGGTTAAAGACAAAGAGGGATCACAGTGTGAAAAGTTTCTACAGCGGGGGAATAAGTCCCAGCTGGGGAGGGAGGAGGGTGGGCTTCATCTGCAATTGAAACTTTGATATGGAGCGAGCTGAAATGATGAAAGCAGGGAGACATCTTTATCTTCCAGTGAGAGAGCGTAACTTGCAAGAACTGTGTATTTTTACCTTAAAGTTTCAGTGCGTAGCTTCTGTTTTTCTGTGCCGTGAGTTTTCTTTTCCTACGCTGCACCGGAAATCTCCAGAAATCAGTTGCAATTAAGTGCAATGGATTTATTCATTCTGTCTCTCTGTTAATGTTTGTTTATACAGAAGGCTTTCGTCGTAAATCATTCATACCCCGATCCATATGATCAAACATTTTATTCCTCAAATGCTTTTTACATTGTTCTGTGAAGATATTTGACTATAATATCTTCACAAATTGAAACCAGAAGTTTGAGAGTGTGTGTGTGTGTGTGTGTGTGGTCACATTTATAACGTCTGGCGTTTGCAGTCAAGGACAGAGTTGTAGGGACCACTGGCTGAACAGAACAGTGAGTTTTTTGAAAAAAAATAAATAAATAAAACTGACATTCAAGAGTCTCAGTCCACAACAACTTTATCACTTGATTTATCTCCTTGACTTTTGTCCTAATTCCTTTGTGTTCATTTCTCATTTTACTTTTACACTTTTACCTCCCCTTCATGTATTTCATCCTCCATCCCATAGTTTTAATTTTTCCCCCTTCAAGCGCCTATATTATCTCCTGGCCTGGTCTAATCTATAGTGAGTGACGGTCTCCCCTTGAAGTCCCCCTCCTCCTCCTCACTCATTTCATTTCATTCTTTCCTTTCACACCTCTTTCCTTCTCATCTTTTCAGCCATCACCTTGTCTTGTGTATTGCATCACCTCTCTGAGCCAGTCTTCATCCACAGCAGCCTTCATATCTTTATCTAAATGAATGACCTATTTTCCATTGTAGAAAATGTGCCGATGCTTCTGTAATGCCAGAATGGGGTGGGGGTGGGGGTGGGGGGTAAAAAGGGGAATCGGCGTATTTGTTTTGCATCTCATAGCTGCTCTGTGAAGTGTGTGCAGGTGTTGTACATGTTTGTGTGCATGTTGCGAGCGTGCACATGTGCGCTCCTCGACTTTGCGCCGGCATGAGTTTGCCAAAGACTTGGAGCAAATCTGGCCTGAGAGGTTTGGACAGAGTACAGAGCACAGCAAACACAACACATGGAACGTGGCTCATAGACCTGCAGGTCCACTGAGTGAGCGAGTGAGCGAGTGAGTGAGTGAGTGAGTGAGCGAGTGACTCAGTGTGTGACTAATGGAGAAAAGAGAGATTTCATTGTAAGAATATTGTATTGTCAGAATATTGAATATAATCTAATCCACATACAGAAATATTAAGCAATATTTCATTTCTTCCTATAGTAGTAGTAAGTTTAGGTCACTGTAAACATTCTATCTCTGATTATTCTATTTTTTTCTTCCCCACTCTTTTTTGGAATATCAGTTGTAATACTTTATTGCTTCCCTCTCTAATATGTCAATTCCACCTGACGCAGCTTTTCCTTTTTCCTTCCTATCTCCGTTTTCCCACACTCTGTCCTGTCCTTCTGTCAGTTTCTATTCCACTCGTTATCCTTATGTCTGTTAATCCCGTCTCTTCCCTGTGATAATTCCTCTCCGCTCTCCATCCCTCTATGCCTCTCTGTCAAAACGCTTCTCTTTCCCCTCATCTCTTTGTTGGCAGACGTTCCGCTACCTCTCCTCTCTCCTCTCCTCCCTCCCTTCCTGCCTTCCTCTTCCTCTCCTTTTATCTTACTCCCACTTCCCGTTTCTCTCTTCCCCTCCCGCCATCCATTCCTTTGCTCTCTCTATCACTCGCTCCCGAAATTAGCCCGGAAAGACTGCAGCATCACACATGTTCCGGACATGCTCGCACAAGGACAAGATGTGCAGCCGTATTTTAGCTGTGCAAGACGCACACACGCACACACACACACACACACACACACACACACACACACACACACACACGCACACACATGCTGATTCCAACCTGCCGCTCTGTCAGCACTAATGCTCCCATTTTAGGAAAAAGGGGGAAAGGGAAAGTAGCATGGGAGAGAAAAAAAAGCACAGAGTCAGGATGAAAAGATGAATAAAAGAGGATAAAAGTGTAAACATGATAAAAGGGTGAAAAAATAATGTATAGGAAAGGGGAGGCAGACAAAGCAAAGTGAAAAGATCGGACCGACAGGACACAAACAAAGATGAGTGGTTCTAAAAAGGTCCGAGGGTGGAGATGGAGGGAACAGGAAGGAAAAAGGAACAAAAAGGACAAACTCAAAAAGAGAAAAAAGAAAAAAAAAACTCACGTAGGACAAAACTGAGAGGAGAGAGAGTGTCGGTGACACATGATGACTGAGGGAGGAGGGGGGGGTGAAAGGGAGAATCAGCAAGCGCTCATTTACCCACAAAAGATGAGCCGCGTGAGAGAGAGAGAGAGAGAGAGAGGAGGAGTGAGCGAGCGAGCGAGCCAAAGAGGGAGGAGTGAGTCGGGAGAGGGAGGAGTGAGGAGAGAGAGAGTGTGTGTGTGTGTGTGTATGAAAGAGATATTTGTGGTCCAGTCCTGCCAGAGAACAGCAGCAGCAGCATCAGCAGCATCGAGCGCATCAGCAGAGGACGGGATCCAGACGCACTGAGCCCAGCCAGGCGAGCAGAGGGAATAAGGAAAATACCAACTGATGAGGAAGCAGCAACAAAAGGGGGAGGATGGAATAAAGAACACAATATAGCATTTTATTGCTTCTCCTCGCTTCTCCCACTTCTGTTTGGAGCATCCCACAAGCAGAGCACCAGTGAAAACACATACATATGATATATATATAAAATTCCTATACATATATATCAAATTATGACTGTTTTCAAAGAAGCTGCAGCTGGACCAGGACTGAACTGACAGCCAAGTCAAACACTGGCAGATAATATGCAGCAGTCGCTTGAAAAAAACTGTTGCATATTAATTGCCTTGAGGGGTTTTTTTGCAATGGGAAATTTGATTTGACACACTGGCAAGTGAGTTGTGAACGCAACAGCAATATCAACAACAACAACAACAACAACAACAACAACAACAACAACAACAACAACAAAGCGCTGCCGCTGCAGACAGTCCTGTGTTTCTCCTGCTTCTTTTGAAAACAGGATATTTGCTGAGCTGCCCTCGGTGCCACCAGGCTGTTTGGCTGTCGCATCTCCACTTGTCTCTGTCATCCGAATGGGACTATTATTCCCCACAGGCTTGTGCAAGTGTGTTGCTGGAAGCGCAGGGGCCAGTCCGCAGGCTCTCTGACCCCCCACCCCCCCAACGCTGATACTTCCTCAGGGTGAGAGGAGAGGGTGAGGTAAGTAGTCAAAGAGAGAGACTTAATGAAGAAATGAGTCCAAACAAACCTAGAAAAAAAATAATTCGTGGCATTTAAAAAAAAAATCCATTATGTGGGACCCTCCACTCAGCTCGTGTGATTCCATTCTCTGGTTTTTTTTTACAGCTTCTATTGGATGCAGCGGCACCAAGATTAGAGATTCAGTATCGCAACATCAGCCCTCCCCCCTTTCTCCGTCTGTCTCCTCCCCTGCCTCCTCCCGCTTCACTGTGAGCACTTGTAGCAGGGTGATCGACAGTGGGTGCTCAGCTGGTGTCCAGGGTGCGGGGGGTAGAGGAGGGGGTCTCAGTGCGGAGCCGCCGCCGCAGCAGCAACAGGAGCACCGCGACACGCCGAGCTCAAAAAGCCACCGGACTCCACGTGTGTCACTCAACACCTACAGAGGGATCTGAGCTGTTTGCCTGAATGTGTGTGAGCATGTGTGTGTGTGTGTGTGTGTGAGAGAGTGTGTGTGTTTGCATGAAAGAAAACACACCTGAGGTATAAGAGGGACTCTCATGTGTAACTGTAATCGGCCTGACAGGAGCCTGGAGTCATGTCGTAAACCTTAAACCTGAGAACAGGAAGGAACTATTCTGCACCGGCGTTACAAAATAAAAGCTGAATATTTACTGTCACTCACAAAGGCGCGGGGAACTGAAAGAGTGGAACTGCGCTTCTTTCACCAGAGTGGACCCAGGTGGCGGCGAGACGATGCCCACCACAGAAAGAAAAGAAAACTGACACGGGGAGCAGGAGGATGATAGATGCAAGTTAAGCTCAGAGAGGGAGAAGTGGAAAAGTTGTTTGGGTTTTTTTTGGACTGATCTGACTCCAGACCTGAGCAGTAGAGTTGTTATCCACTCAGGAATACGAGCTCGTCTCTTCCACGTGGGAGCCTGTGACAGTCGGAGAGGATTTGACCTTCTTTTCCTGTAGACGCCAAAGAGGTCCCTGTCTGCACTGGGGATTCGTCCGCTCAGCCGGGAGCTCAGTCCTGGAAACGCCACAGGCAGGTCCATTTGTAGGTACTTTGCCTAAACTGCCCCCCCCAGACCACTGGATTTAGATTTGTCTGCAACCACCTCTGCCGTCTGCGCAGGACATATGTGAAAGGTGACATTTCCTGAATTTCACAATAATTATTTCCTAAGATACACTTTCTCACACACACACACACTAACAGTAGATTCCCAGGGACTGTGAAGTGTCTGTGCATTTGAGCATCAGCTCACAGGGGACTCATTCACGACTATTAGACCCATGTTGACATGGCAGATTGATTTCTTTCACTCACTTCTTCCTCTGTCCTTGGACGACAGTTCGTTCTTTGCAGCTGTGCGCAGTAATAACTCCCACAGCACTGAGTGAATGCTGTTTTATTTCTCTTTGAGGCATGACGAGAGCCTGTTTGTGTCCCAGGTGGCACCTAACTGTTTTCTAATGCCTACTCACTGACTATCATTTAAAGCTCTGGGCATATTTAACTTTTGATGTCTTTGTTGTTTTTAATCCTGATTCCAACAGAGTCGGGCCTCTTTCTAAAAAGACACATCATCTGAGCCAAGTTCAAGATGGCTTCCTCCACGCAGCCGCTCCTGAGAAGCTTTGTGCTGGCTGTTTTCTTGGGTCTGTCATGTCTGGGCGGACTGAGCTCTGGTCCATCAGGTCGGGCCTTGGCCCAGATCACCAACAGCAACCAGACAACAGAGCGCTCTGTGTTGCCGGAGGCCGCCCTGGCGACACCGCCGCCGGACACTGAGGACCAAACCGTCCCAACTGGCAGCAACCGATGCTGGGGTTACTATGACGTCATGGGTCAGTGGGACCCGCCCTTCAACTGTAACGCAGGCATCTACATGTTCTGTTGTGGTTCCTGCTTCTACCGCTTCTGCTGCCAGTTCAAAATCCACAGTTTGGACCAGACTTCCTGTTCCAACTACGACACCCCCGTGTGGGCTAACACCGGGAAACCGGCAGCGCCCGTCACCGAGGTCCACGAGGAGCCAGACCGGGATCGGACCCACATGATCGTGTATATTATCTGTGGAGTGGTGGCCATCATGATGCTGGTCGGGATTTTCACCAAGCTGGGACTGGAGAAAAGTCAGGGGGGACAGACAGACATGACCAACTCCAGGTAGGACAAACTGCAATCTGCTCCATCGTCAGATCATTGAAAGAACATCTATGAGGCTTCACAGTTCAGGTCAGCCTCTTAATGATCCAGATGAGCCTCTGTAAGATCAGATGTTGAATCAATGAGTGATGAACAGGTTATTTAATCATGTATTCCCTCGTGAAAAAAAAGAAGTCATTGCACGATTTATCTAATTACTCAGCAGCAAATGCAATCTGTTACACGTTCAATTAGGTTCATAATTCAGCTCCTCGCTTCATGTTAGTGTGTGTGTGTGCGTGTGTGTGTGTGTGTGTGTGCTGCTCTGCATATGTGTGAGAAAGTGACCAGCTGGCTAATGAATCAGGTATCTGAACCACAGCCAGGTGATAATGGGTGTGATGTGTGCTGGAAACCATGAGGGAGCAATGAGCATAGTGACAGAGAGGAGGAGACAGAGTGAGGAGCCAGAGTGAGGAGCAGAGGGAGGTCAGGCACGAGGATGGAGACTCAAACAGACACATGTCAGGTGGTGTATCATGGGGGTAGTTTGAGGGGTAAATCGCAATGTGTTTGCGCCGTATTGCTGTTTTGTTTTTAGGCTGCTGCATATTGATGGGCGATTGATCGCTGTGACACAAATATGACTTTGCCTCCAATGGACAGTGGGGTGGGGGGGTGAGGGGTGGGGGGTGTTTTAGCTCCTCGCTTCATGTTAGTGTGTGTGTGTGCGTGTGTGTGTGTGTGTGTGTGCTGCTCTGCATATGTGTGAGAAAGTGACCAGCTGGCTAATGAATCAGGTATCTGAACCACAGCCAGGTGATAATGGGTGTGATGTGTGCTGGAAACCATGAGGGAGCAATGAGCATAGTGACAGAGAGGAGGAGACAGAGTGAGGAGCCAGAGTGAGGAGCAGAGGGAGGTCAGGCACGAGGATGGAGACTCAAACAGACACATGTCAGGTGGTGTATCATGGGGGTAGTTTGAGGGGTAAATCGCAATGTGTTTGCGCGATATTGCTGTTTTGGTTTTAGGCTGCTGCATATTGATGGGCGATTGATCGCTGTGACACAAATATGACTTTGCCTCCAATGGACAGTGGGGTGGGGGGGTTAGGGGGGGGGTGTTTTGTGGAGGGTGGATGTCACTGGAGTGCAGCCAACAGCTAATTCTAATACACAGCACAGAAGCATGTGTGTGCGGTGGAGCGGGAGTGTGTGACTGGTCGGCCTGTTGGCTGTTATGAGTCGGCCAATGGGGCCTATTTTGAAATCCTGTCATTAGTCGATCTCCTCTCCGCCTTCTAAAGAAGGATGGTAAGAAAGCAGTGGACGTCAGCACTCATTAGTGTTCTCCATACTGTTCTGCATCAAGCACAGTACAATGACACCTGGCAGCTCTTGGGACCTTTTATCCCCCGAAAGGAATGAGCATGTAACGTTTAATAACATCATAAGACGCAGGTCATACAATCAGAAGACATTGTTTGTCTTCAAGTTTCCCAGCGGTGATAACGAGGAAGAGTGCTGCATTAGATTAAGTGGAATATTTTAAGTACTTACACAACATATAAAAAAATCTTATCCGGGTAGATAACATATGCATTGTGCTATCACTTATTGCAATAACACTTATTTTCCTACACCTTTGTTTGACATTTGTTTACGTCTGCTAAATCTCCCACAGGAAGTAAACACTGTAGCGATGTGACCAGGGTCCTTTGCTAAAAGGGTTCGTGAGAGGACGCGTCACTGAGGCATTAAGTGGGATTAAGAGCTGTAAGGATGCAGAGAAGAAAGTTATAGATGAGATGTAGGAGGAGCTGGAGAGTGACGGACTGGGCTGTTATAAATCTGCTGAGTCGCCTGTGAACGCCGTGGATGACTGGTTGGCTCAGTGATCAGGCAGCATGGATAATGACTGCCAAGTCTTTCACGAGGGGTTTAAAACAGCGTTGTACCTTTGAGGACTTTTATAGTCCACCTTTGTGCTAAAACTTTTTTTAAGTGATTAAGTAACCTCGAATGTTCAAAAAAATTCTATATGCCCGAAAGAAAAAATGTTTTTTTGTATACTTGATTGCTTTTTTTTTTTAGATGTGCCTGAATTTGTGAAACACTGGGATCACATTGTGGTTTTGTGGACAAGTCAATTTGTTTATCACGTCAATGCAAAGGCAATGCATTTTAAATTTCATTCTCGACCTGCATACATTTGACGGTGAGACACTTTCAGCCAGCTGCGAGCGAGACGGCGTGTGTGTGTGTGTGTGTGTGTGTGTGTGTGTGTGTGTGTGTGTGTGTGTGTGTGTGTGTGTGTGTGCACAGTCCTGTGGACCCTCTGTGTGTGCATTCAGCAAATAAATCCCAAATAAATCCAGTCAGATAGCGGGTGATGCACTGAAACCTTGGGTCAGGCAATCACAACAGGCAGCCGGGCAATGATACGCAGCACACATGCACACATGTGCATGGACATACACAAATCTCATTATAACCATGCAGTGCCCCTCCTGTGGCCTCTCCGCCACACTGCCTCTTATTTCCCAAGTGGCTGTTTGGGGTTTGCTTTTACACTATTTGTGGAAGCAACAACAAAGTGAAATTAAAATAATTTCTATTCAATTCAGTCGCTGGCTTTAACGAATTTACTCTTTTAAATTAATGCCAACTCGGCTCATGATGTTATTCATTCATAATTGATTTAAACCCTCGTTTAATCGTCAAAATTATTATTTTTTCTCTTTCACAACCATATTCAGGTACATAAAGTACACGATAAAGTGCATAGAAATGAACATTGCTAACGCTGTATAACATGTGCGATCAGCGATGCCCTGCTGTAGGGCCACACTGCAGCTGTAATAATCCACGCCAGAACAATTAAAGTGTCGGCCAATAAATATTCTGCACATAAACCTTTTAAAAATATGCTTGAAGAGCATTACTGGAAACGCAGCTAGTGGTGCATTAAGCATTATGAAGACAGGAAAACAGCCAAAAGCACAAATAATCTCAATACCAGGCGATAATGAATCCCAGTAACAGCAAGTCCACCTTAAAGAGAGCACAGTATGGACGAACAGGTGGGAAAACATCTGTCCACACAGATTATTCAGTTTACATCATGTTACACATCATTGTGGAGATTCTATCCAAAAGCAACGACATATGTTTTTTTTTTATATGTTACCTTCATCAGTGACATCATAAACAACACAACTGGTGATGTTTGGAGTATTTCAGTGATCACTGTCAGGAATCAGGTAGCTGAGTGGTGCTTTTGTGTTCTGGTTTTGGTTTGGTCCACCAAGTGACCGATTCATAGTGAAAACTATGGCCCACACAGCATCACGTCCCTCTCATTGTCTTTAGCTGCATTGTACCACTTATCCTAAGTTATTCCTCCGAGGAGCCGTGTGTTCAAGGGCACAGACGATTGAATGACCCACTGGGGATCTGAACGACCATTTCCATCGGCTATTTTATTCCTTCACTGTATTGTGTTTCATCAACACCGCTTTCTGTTTCCGTTATTGTTCAGCCACAGTGGCGCTTTTCATCATTGCCCCTGACAGGTGTTTAGAGGCAGCAGAGGAATGTGTGCACGCAGCTCCACATTGTCTGAAAGCGTTACAGCCGGGGCCAGATGAACATTTCATTGTGTCCAAAATCACGGCTATGTGTGTGTGTGTGTGTGTGTGTGTCTGTGACAGTGAGTGTTACATTAGTTGGCATTTTCATGCGGAGCAGAAGTCACACGGGACAAAGATGTGCTGATGAAAAATATGACACACAAAATGAATGAAGTAACTAAACCCAGATTAAACAGTTGTTTGAATGGACTTATGAATACATCATGGAGGAACTCGACAGCAATGAAAAATGAGCTGTGGCTTTTCCTCATCTGACATTAACATCAGCTGCAACAAGACCCCAATTTACCCTGTGCAGATAAAGCCCTTAATCCCTTAACTTGGTGTGAATGAAAAATAAACTCTTTGATGCTGCAGCAGAATGGGGAAAACACAGCCGGACTCCCAAAGTGCACGGCTGACTTAAATAAGCAAGCAATTATTATTCCCTGTTATTGTGTGTGGCGTTTGTTTCTCCTGGTGGGTTTAGAGTCAGGGTGGTAATTTTGAATTTTCTCAAAATCAATATTTTTTTTGAAACATATAATTGCTGACTTCAGATGACCAGTATCGCTACTCGTTAATAAAACACATTTCGAGGTCGATGCAATTTTTAGTAACCGGAACATTTTCAGCTACACAACAATACACACACAAACTTTCCTTTCACACATTTAAAATGCAGTCGCCCTTTTTTGGATCTCCACTGTGTCCAAGTTGCCATGAGCACACATGAAAAAACTAATTCCATATTGACATCTGCAGCGGTTCTTCTTCTTAATGCATCTTTATCGACAAAACTATTCATCTAAACAACTAACTTTCATACCTTAAGGCTACTGCCTGTTCTCCCACACGGTGGGAATGGGAGGACGAGACAGTTGGTTGCAGTAATTAACTTTACCACAGATGCCACTAAATCGTGCACACTGAACCGTTTATATGTCCCACAGAGGTGGCTGCATTAGTTGTGTTATGATTGTAACTCCGCACCACACCCCGGTGCAGCAGAGAGACAGATTGCTGCAGAGCACTTAAATTCCTCAGCTCAACTGTTGCTACAGTGACTCCACACCACATTGGCTCATGTCCATACCACACACCCCCCTCCCCTCCCCTTATTTTATCCTATTATTTCATCTCCTACCTTCTCTCCTCTCTGCCGGGGTCTGTTCAAAAACCACTACTACAGCCAATACAGGCATAATAGTATGCATGACAGATGGTCAGATTTAACAACAGAGTGGCTTAATATGCATATTTACAGGATATTTATATACTCCTTTGTGGGTCGTCTATGCACATTATTCAAGCAGTTCAAAAAAATAAAAAAAATTATTATACTTCTTACAATGAAATTGCTTGTGTCACCGCTCCGTGCAATTGTACACATGCGTTATTGTCCGTAAAGTTTTTTTTTTGCGTCCATGCAGACAGCCAGACCTTGTCGTTCCGTATAACTCCCTATATCATTTTCGTATATCGTTGTGTTCGTGGCGTTTGGGGACACGCCGTTCAGAGTGCGCTCCGTTTTCACTCCAGTGGTCGTGGTAATGGTCTTGTCCCAGTGTAGACTGATGGCGGCTCCAAGTCGTCCTGACAGAAAATCAACTGCTTGCATGTAGCTGTTTGCTGAAGTGCACACAGTAACAAGCGTTATCACTGGCACTGTTCTATAGCTGGTTATTTCCTTGTCCTCAAACTCACCACTCACTCAGCTGTCCATCCTCTGTCATCTACCATTCATCTGTGAGTCTGTCTGATGCTCGTTAATCTTAATAATATATGATATATCTTAATCAACATGGAGCAATATGAGTTGTGTTACTTTTGAATGTACCAGTATAGTACGAATACAGATCTCAGTGTAAACACTATAATCTAGATTGTGCCAAATAATCTATCTTTTTCCTCATTTTCCCTCGTTGAGCCCAAACACCATGTTGTCATGGCATTCTCACATCTTGGTATTCGCTTCTATCACACTGCTCTTTCGCCCACTCAGTCCTGTTTACTTTCACAGTTTTCGGCATCGTATTAGGACATAGGGTGCATCGAATGATCAGACTGTGTGCTGGCTGTAGCATAATCATGACATTATATTATGTGGTATTGGTATTATATATATTATGTTGTCATGTCACACCTACCTGCCTCTGCCCTGTGTTACAATATTACCAACCCATTTTACTGTCATCAGGGGTATTTTAGCGGATGTTTGTGTGTTTTCCTCAATATTAACTGTTCATAATGGTAATTTTTTCCCTCCTGCGGCTGCGTTTTTGTTGTCTCTCGTCAGTTCTCGCTTACACTGGCAAGCACCAGACCCTCTCTCTCTCACCTGTACACCCAATCTCTGCAGTACTTTGTCACTGCGTGGGATGAAAAGCAGTAATTCGTCTTCCTCATGTGAGCTCAATGACAGACAGACAGAGATACTATAAAAAAAAACTCTTTGAGGTGATCGCTCACGTCAATTAACCACACTTCAGCTCCACTATTAGCACTTAGTAAAGAAAACACTGTAGTGATTTATTTATTAGATTTATTAGATTACGGATCGATTGTTCGGGTTTTGCAAACGGAAACCAAATGCTGCACCACAGACGCTGACCTCTATTTGTCAGTGACGGCCGAGACACAGACAGGTAAATGGATAATGATGAAAACAGAGACATAACAGTCTCTGTTGTAATCATGTTTATGTGAGAGATAAGAAGTTCTTTTTATAGTGACAGCTCCTGAGTTGTTTTCCCTCTGAGTCTAATCTCTTTGAGGGGATGAATCTGATGACAGGCTTCACAGTAAAAACACTCTGCACAATCACATTTGTCCCAGTATTTATTTATTTACATGCATTTCTGATCTGTTCGACAATGAGTCAGTGATACAGGACATCATGTAGATGCACTGTTTGTTGTATTTTCTTCATGCATTATAACACTGTATCAGTGTAATTCTATGTGTTGGTGGTGTAACATGTCATGTGACTGATGAGACCAGAGACTGGTCCACACACAGTAAAACCTCTATACGGTGTAGTCTTCTCCTTGAATCTCCCTCCCCTTCTCCACACACACACACACGCACAGGCACGCACGCACGCACAGTCACACATTCCCCAGTAAACAAAGCAGCAGCATCATTTACAACATCACACAGCTGTACTTAAAATAGAGGTTTTTATCTTTTAAAATATGCAGCAGTTAAAGCAGTTAAAAAAACAGAAAATGTACAAGAGGTTTACAGGGTATAGATGCTTTTGCAAAACGCTCACATATTATTACTCACCCTCTCCACACACACACACACACACACACACACACACAGATACATCCATGAACACACTAATTGTCTTTTTTTCCTCTAGAACATTTGAAAAAAATAGCCTTTCTATCATTCACTCACATGTCTCTGTCGTCACCACACAAGGACACGCACACACACCACGTCGTCTTCAACTAATATCAGTAAGTCTGCGGTGCTACATACCCACCTTTTCTTATTTTCATGAAATCTCTATGTGACTGATTATATATATCTATATATATAGATATATAGATATATATAATGAGTTTATTCATCAGCTTCTGCAGTGTAAGTGTTTTTGGGAAACACCCTGTTTGCCTTACAGACAGAGCAGCAGTGGAGACTGTATCTCTGTATCTCTGTATCTCCGCATTTCTGCATCTCTGCATCTCAGCATCTCAGCATCTTTGCATCTCCGCATCTCTGTATCTCTGCATCTCTGTATCTGGGTCCTGAGCAGGACTGTTTTGTTCTCAGCACTCAGGATTAATCATACTGTGTTTGAGCTTTAATGAAAATCAATTGGGATTCAGCCCTGCAGTTACAATGCATAATGACACTATCATAGCACACAAGAGCTGCTGGGCTGCTAGGAGTTGTTGTGTGGTGCCGCTACTCTGTCTGATGAGAGAAACACCGCAGATTAAATAACAATCAGTCACCTGCATCTGTCAAGGTGCTTTGGAAACTTGCCACTATCACAAGAGCAACCCCTGGATTTCTAATATGCAGACTGTCAACACTGTCCGATTAGTGTATGAGTTGTGAAGGAAGGAAGGAAGGAAGGAATGAAGGAAGGAAGGAAGGAAGGAAGGAAGGAAAAATATATTTTGATGTTTTGCCCTTGAGTTGGACTTAAGACAACATGCACAGCATCAGTGCAATAACACAGAGTGAATGGAAATGACAGGGGAGCCAAGATTTCACATTTCTACATGACAGCCATAATGGGCAAAATACAGCTCCCGCTACCCATTCACTCCTCCCTCTCTTCAGCCATCTCTTTTTCAATCCATCACTTTCATATCCATTTCACACTCATCCCTCTGCAACCGTTCCCTCCTTTCCCCTCCTCATTAACAGCGAAGAGCTACGATCTAATAATCTTTAAATACGGCCATAACCATCGCCCCTTTAGCTGTAGCTCTGTAGCGTCTGACCACATATTGTCCATATGTTTTTACTGTGTAAATGCCGGATTGAAATACTTTAACATCATGTAAACGTATGGTTAGAGTAGCCGTCCTCTGATCATCCCCGCTGGCAGTTTGCTCTGAGGGTCACAGACAGAGATATTACATCCTGTCCCAAAAATATCCAAAGGTCCAACATCAGAGGACTAAAAGGGCTGTTCAGGAAACATAATCTTCAAAGAGGCTTTCTGGGACATTCGCTCAGGCTTCAGCGAATTAAGCCGTCTGAGAAAAACTGTCAAGGAGAGTTGGGTTTTCCTGCTGCGTCCACTCCCAGACATTTTTGTTTTAAAACAGGGATTAAAACCAAAGACAGACAGATTGTCGACTGTGCAATTAGTTGTGTAGTTGCAGAAAATACGGAGAAGACCTGGTGTTTATAATTGTAGACCAACACTTTAAACTAATAAATAAAAGTTATTGATGGTTTTAATTTGTTATCCATCTTTCATTTACCACTGGTAGTGACTAATAAACCCCAATATGCTTCATTAGTTTTATTCTTTCCAAAACTCTTTGTACCCATTAATATGAGAACATCACTGCAAGATTTCCAAACTAAAGTGTTTTCAAATGTTTTATAATGTTGATGTAACCTCAGGGCGGAGAGATGATGTCATATTTTAGACGTTTCTAAAATATTAGATCAAAAAAGCTTCTTCAGAAGTACATTTTTAAAAATATTTTCCATATTTTAATTTCTGTTCACAGAAAGTAATATAATAAAAACACCAGTGTTGCTGTTTATCCTTTAATTGTTTTACCCATGAAGACGTTGTGATTGTTGATACCCATCCCCAACAAGCACAGCACTGTTTCCCATTGCTCAGCTGTGATGTTTAACAACACCGTGTCCCCACGCTCCCGAACCAAAGCGGAGCAGGAAGACGCGGAAACACAGTTACATAACAGGACAAGAGGAGAGCGAGGGAGTTTGGGGAAAACAGAAAGATAAAGACAGGTTTTTATAGAGTGTCTTTTGATGGTTTGGCCTCTGAAACGTATTAGTTATTATGATTGAGTCGTGCCGTCAGCAGTTGAGCCATGAGCCACATTTATCAAGTGGTACAGCCAGCTATTTCAAACATTTCCCATAACCTAGCCCTTATTATGCTACTCTACCTCTTTACTTCTCTTATTTCCTCTTTCACAACCATTTTTCTCTCCCTCCTTACTTCTTTTGAATTCGTTCCCCCGTTCACTCATCCATCATTCCATTTTCCTCCCCTCCACTTGGTGCGTTGATCAGAGTTAAATGTATAGAGGCATTTACATTCCAGCCACATGGTTCCTCACCTTCCTACTTTTGTATAAATGAGTGTGATAAATCTTACGAGTGGGGATGGCTGTATGTGCTGCATGCATATTGTGGTAGAGAGGCAGACGTTGACAGAGCAGATGTTCACTGTTTTGTGAGTAGTTAACGGTGAACATTGCCAGCTGTGGCTGAAATAGCCATCTAACGCGCCCATAGTCGGTAACAACAGTTAAATACTGTACTGGACGCTGAACAGTCTGCACACGATAACAGGCATCCAAGATCGATTTGATTTTATTCCAAAGTGATGTAATCAGATTGTTAATTTTTTTCCCCAGTATGTTTTTAACATATGAGAAGATCCTTTTTCATGATTGCAAGCTTTTTCCTACACACTGGCTCATTTGCTTCTTCTACATAAGTTGATTGTTTATCCAGTTCTCTTGGAAAGCACAACAGTCTATATTCACATACATGTGTGTTACCTTCACTCACACTGTGAACAGGCAGGTGCACAGTCAGAAGCGATCACCCTGTAGAACATGTTGGTCTATCATTTTATGTTTCTATATTTGTTGCTGTCTAGACAGTTTTTTTGTTTGTTTTTTATTATATTATACTTCCAGCTTGTTTTGATCTATTGATCGATTGTCTTGCATCGTATTGTAACAGAGGCGGTATGAGACCTGGCGGCCACAGGTTTCTCGCCCCTGCTTTAAGCTGTTTCCATTTTATCAGTCACTCAGGTTGTGAGATAACACACATGTGTAGATCACACATACACAAAACAATTGTAGCTGTGCCAGGAGACGGCGGCATGCGTGTGCATGTGTGTGTTCCTGCTTTTGTATATGTGTTGGCATAAATTTACACAAACACATAAGCAATATAATTAACTGCTTCCTGTTATTTACATTTCCTCTCTAAGTGTGTCGGTAGTCTGCTTTCATCCATCTCAAAGTGATGAGCACTGCACCAGCTTAGCTCATGCCAGTATCTTTCGTCATTAAGTAGATTTATGTCCCTTCCTTTCTCTGCTATAGGAACCTTTCCAAGACTACCAATCAATGCCAGTTCTCCCTACACATCTGCCTGACCTGATTTTCTTAGAGGGAGGGGCGAGCAACAACAACAACATGTAGGGAAGTTTACGCAGCGCCTGTATTAATCATGATCATAGTCAGAGAAATAATCTTTTGTTAACGTAAATTAGAGGACAAACTCAATATAAACGAAATGAAATTGATTTAAAATGTAAAATCCAGACAATTTGGAACTGACCAAATGAACTGAGAAATAGTTTTGTATGACAATATAAGCTGCAATAAGCATTTTTCATGATTTCGCTTATTGGGGAAAAAAATAGGTTCCACATAGTTTTCCACGAAACACTAAAGAAATACACAAATAACGCTATAAGTGTTGTTTATTATGCATAAATTGAATGTCATTAAACGTTTTAATTATGGGGTTAGGGTGTGCACAGTGCATGAAGGTATAATGTAGCTCTTAGGATGTAGCCAGTCCTGCAGGTATGTGCATGTGTGCACGGACACAAGGCCATAAACCAGAGGGAGGGGGTAAGAGGGGAAAGGGAGTGGTGGTAAATGCGGGTGGAGGGGGTTTCTGAGAAGATGTTACAAGTGTGTGTATGTTTATATGTGTGTGTGTGTCTGTGTGCGTGTAAGTGAATCAGAGGGCATTTTGTCATGTTGCTGCTCCATAGCTCTGATCCAAGCTGACAGGTGAAGCTAAGCGCAGCTAAACAGCACACGTAACAGAGGGCGAGAGAGAGGGAGAGGGAGGGAAGGGGGGCTGGGGGGGTAGTCGGGAAGCGGTGGAGATAAGGAGAGACCATTAGACCAAAAAATAGAGAGTGGGAGATAAGGAGAGAGGGATGGACCTAAAGTAAGTAAAAGGACAAATGGAGGAATGGTGAGATAGTCATTAGTGTTGGAGTCATGACAAGAGCAACAGGCCGACGAGGTGGAAAACAGACAGGAGGCAGAAAGGAAGTGTGAATTTGAGCAGAATGAAAATCTTGGGAAAGGAAGGCGTTTATATATAAACAGCGAAATAGACTGAGTAATTGGCATTTAAATAAAAACAGACAACTGTGCAAGTTAATTTTTCATGCCAACATCCCATTAACCTCTCGGTCCCTCCCCATCAGCGCGTGCCATTGTGTGATTTTCTTTTTTTTTTGTTTAATGTGAAACATCCAATTTGAGAACATTGCTATTGTGTGGTGAATATTAAACGATTGAGGAAGGGGAGAGAGAAATGCTGATAAAAGCAGAAAGTGACTAAAGATGTGATAAAGGTCATGTTGAAAAGTGACCAAAGAATTAAGGAGGCAAAATGAAACGTTTCTTTTCTAATAAATGAAATTTAACAGCTGCTCATTTGCGGTTTAATATTTCTGAATGTCAGGTAGGCGAAAAAAGACAGGTGGTGAAAGCTGGTAGGTTATAGAGCGTTTGAGCCAAGTACAGGTAGGTTATAGTGAGAGAGAGAGAGAGAGAGAGAGAGAGAGAGAGAGAGAGAGAGAGAGAGAGAATAAATTGGTGGCTTAGACACAGGTCAAAAGTGACATTCACTAACTCCACACATCCACAAGAAAAATAGAGGATGGGAAGATGATGTGGAAAAAGACGGAGTTGGAGAGACTGGATGGATAGGAGGTAGAGACAGAGGTAGAGAGAGAGAGATCGGCCTGTGTGTGTGTGTGTGTGTGTGTGTGCGTGTGTGTGTGTGTGTGTGTGTGTGTGTGTGTGTGTGTGTGTGGATGGAATTAGAAGTAGTCAAGCAGGGCAGCTTGATAGATTAGATCATTGATGTGATCCATCCTGTAGGTGCACTCACTCATGTGAAGGGAAAAACGCCAAGCTCAGGCCCATTACATGAACGTGTGTGTGAGTGCACACTCACACACATGAGGAGCATCTAATGTCATGACAAATGAGGACCAGGAATTGGCCATGAGAGTTACTTACACTTTAGTATATTATACTACATACACTATTAGAGTGTCCTTTCTCTCTCTCTCTCTGTGTGTGTGTGTGTGTGTGTGTGTGTGTGTGTGTGTGTGTGTGTGTTACCTCCGACACGCTACAAATTGCACCTACCTTTGATGTCTGTGTATGAGGCTGAACTTCGTGCACAGCGCAGTATAAAGGGATTATCTGTGCATGTGTGAATGTATGGAAATAAACACAGGTTGGCTCCTCGCTGCTGCTTCAGGGTTTTTTTGTGTGTGTTGCTTTCTGTTGCATTACATTGCATTGTATGGAATTTCTTGAAAGTCTCAGAGCAACGTAAACTACGACCACGTGCAATAATTACACAGCAAAAGGCTGTGTAAGATGAGATGAAGTATTATTCTCCTACACTGCATCCAACGTCCAAAGACTTTTGTCTCCGAGTCCTCTCTGATGTTGTCTATGCTCCATAATGCAGGGGCCCAGTCACCTGCCCAGACCCATCCACTCACTTCAGTAGTATTTGATTTTCTGGTTGCAACCAGATGGACATGGATAACGTCCTGGAGGAAGCTGAGATGATTTTTTTCCCCCCTCCATGTCTTTTCTTGTCCTGATTCCAGCTCAGCTCCATGCTGGCCATCTGCTGCTTCAGAGCAGCGATATCTGAAGCCTCTGAAGCTTCTTGTTCTGTGTTTTAGCTTCCAGGAGGGCTTTTCTGAGAGCATGAAGGAATCTGTTTGGAGCTGACTGCTCGTCCTTGTTTGGACCATGTCTGGCAGCAAATCTTCAGCTAGCTTTGGTCCTCCTGCCCCAAAGACATAAATCTAAATCCAAGAAGTAAAATTACAGCTTAACCTACATCCTAACTTTAGAAATGTACCAAAAAAGTTCTTCATTTGACTCACTCAAAGCCAAATGTGATGTAAGTGTCTACTATTCTTAGCCCTTCATTGTTTCTGGAGCAGTTGGATGTTGGTTTAAAATTAGGGACATTGCTGTCTGGCAGTGGGAAGCCATTGCTCTATTGACCGATAAAAACTGGTCTGAAATCTGTGACACAGATAGAAGGTAGAGAGAGGGATGAGTGGTGGAGGTAACAATCAGTATGGATAAAATCTAATTGCTGTTCGGAACCATTTTTGGATACATATCTGAGCCTAAGTTAATTCAAGTTCACATTGTAGCGTCAACACTCCTGCCTTCCAAAAAAATCCTTATATACAGGGGACAAAGAAAACGAAACGTTAAAACCGCCACCTGCTGGGTTAAATAATAGTAGCACACATCACAACTGCATGAAATCTAATGTGTTCTATTCTGTTTGATAGAGACCTCTAACGCCGTCTCCCACAGGCTGTGGTTCAAGCTGCTTTGACACTAATAGATATCTAATAAAAGAGATCAATCGCTTTCTGTCTATCGGCATGTAATGATAGATGATGGCGAGATCAGCGCATGCTGAGTACTTGCACGTCATCAATATTGTCGAAGGCTTCACAGAGTGATAGATATTTACCAGACAAACGTGTCTCTGTGTGTGTGTGTGTGTGTGTGTGTGTGTGTGTAGGTGTATTCAGGCATGGGTTATTTGTGCGTCACATAGATGAACAGATCCCTTGAGGAGAATGAATCTCTCTCTTGCTGTGTGTGTGTGTGATTTGTTGTTTCTAAAATAAAGACAGACCAAAAATAATGAGTGCAGGCAGTGACTCAGAGGTTGACATATGGTATTTTTCTGTGACATCATCTTCAGCAGCACCACAGCCTTAGCACTGAGATCCTGCCAACGACTGGTCCGGGCTCCTTCCAACATACGGATTTATTTTTGATTGTTGTTTGTTGATTAATTATTTCAGTTAGTAGTCAGTGAAAAATATATATGTGTGTGTGTGTGTGTGTGTGTGTGCGTGTGTGTGTGTGTGTGTGTGTGTGTGTGTGTGTGTGTGTGTGTGTGTGTGTGTGTGTGTGTGTGTGTGTGTGTGTGTGTGTGTGTGTATATATATATACAGTGAAACCTCGACTTACGAACGCCTATACAAATTCGACTTCCGAACCCAAGCACGGAAAAATTAAAAACATTTCCGCGGCCGCTGCCATTACGTGTGACCAGTGAGTGAGTCTCAGAGCGTGTCAGGTGACTGAGGCTGTGTCCGAAATCGCTCCCTAACCCCTATATAGTCCACTACATTCATTTCCCTATGTAGGGAGTAGGGAATAGGGATTGAAAAAAATCGCTTCGATTTACAAACGTTTCAACCTATGGACCCGTATGTATATGGAATACCTTATATACTGTATACTTGACATAGTGTATCGTTTGACACAACACAAACCAACATTTTACGATCCCAAATATGACATTAGCAAGGACTTCAGGTTACGATTGAGCCATTTCAGAATTCAGTGTATTTTCATGGACAATCCGACTCATTTTTTAAACATTTCCTCCTTTATGTGTTACAGCAGTGTCTGGCACTGAGCTACAAGACAGAAATGATTTGACCCCTCATGAGCCAGCCTGTGGCCTTACATACCCGAGTGGGCTCTTTAGACTCTTTCAAAGTCAAGGCTGAAATCTCAAGGTGCCTTTGCCAGCAGGTCCTTTGCCTGAGGAGATATGGCTCCCAGAGTCAGTACCATCTTTTTAAATCACTACTTGAAACCCATTTTTATAGACAGGCTTTTATGCAATGTCATTACTGGCTTTTTCACCTTTTGATAATTTATTAACTTACTTATTTTTAATTATTAAAACGTCATGTTTTATTTATTTTCCTCTGATTGTTTGTAACAAATCACACTATTGGTCGCCCCCATTTAACCTTGTATCTGTCCTGCTTTTTGCTCAGCATTCAGTTTTTAGTCTTCAGTCCAATGGTGCTTTTGATTCGTTACACATTATTATACAGTGTGGGCCTGGGATGTTTCAGCAATCTGTGTCTTCTGATCTGATCAGACACATATACAGACATTGGGACTGTTACTGAACAACAGGTATTTGAGAAATTATAAAGTCTTGGCTGTGACCTATACATATGATTAAAAATATTAGGACGCCACTTGAGAAACAGTGTCGTGGGATGAGACATCTCCAAAGTGTAGTATGAATAAACACAAACAGGCCTTGGCATGGCATTCACTCAGCCATGCCAAGGGACATTATTTGGCAGCTGTCAGCTCTAATAGGAGTATGGCAGGGTGGGGCACAGTCCCAGGCTTAGTACCAAGCCGACAGGAGTGCACTATCTGACTGTGTGTGTGTGTGTGTGCGCACGCATGTATCAGTGCTGGGATTTTTGTGTGTCAGATTGACTGGTGTATCAGACCCCCTCTGAGACAACGCATGCTACCACTTGAGCCGCTACAGTGCCCATTTAGTCTACTGTCTCTATGTGGGGAGTTGGACATGTGTGTGTGTGTGTGTGTGTACACACACATATTCTTGTACTTTTGTCTTGGTGGGGACAGTCCAACCTAATGCATTCCCTAGCCCCTAACCCCAACCCTATCAGTCTACAGAACGCAACCTCTCACGTGCAGCATGTAATATGTAGGTGGATGATCAGATCATTGGGCCGTAATGGATGTTTGTTTTTTTTTCCTCTCACATTTTTAATTATAAGTGATAAATGTGAAATGTGGACAGAGAGAAAACAGCCTTGACGTGGCCATTAACTCTCCTCCTGCTTTGCTTAATCGCTTATCATGTTATTAGATATTGAAATTTCTTTTTTGTGAGTGAAAACACTAGTAACCACACACACTAACACACTAACACACAGGCCAGTACCCATGCAATCCCCTCCCACTGTAACTTTTCTAAATTACCATGCATGAGAATTAAAGGGTGAGTCACTGCTGTGTAGCATCAGTGAACTCCCTCTGGGCACAACTGTAGGAGACCAGCAGCTGTGTGTTGGTCTAAGCAAGCAGCTTGTGTTTGGCATGAACGTGTAAGCGTGTGTGTTTATGTGTGAGTGTGTGTATTTTTGTTTGTGGAGGCTGGTTGGGTAGCACATCTGTAGGTGGCGACGAGCAGCATTACACACAATTATACACCGTCACTGTTTGAAAACGTCAAGGTTGTGTGTCTGCGCTCAGTTCCACACCACAGGCCCCCACAATCATCTGTGGGGAGCCATGTAATGTAAACTAACCTGCTGTGACAGTGAAGAGTGATTCAGCTACGAAGTACTGTTTTATAGACCCAAGGGAGTGAATATGTGTGTGTGTGTGTGTGTGAGTAACAATACTGGGTGTCTTATTATATGACCCTGGGATCTTTTCTAGCTTTATATTTAGCTCAAAAACACTTTGACAATTGAAAAACAAGTGCAAATTGAGTTATACAACCAGGACGGTGCCACTGCGAGGCTGTGATACACAAACAAGCAACAAGGAACCGCAGATGCAGCCATTTTGTGTCGGCGTTTGGCTTGTTATGTCAGATTTAACCATGAAAAACCTGCTTATTGGAAGCCATATTTACCACATTCTTATTTTTCAATGAGTTGTTTTCTCTTCTGCTTCAGTCTGTTTTCAATTAGAAGGGAGGACGTAATAAAGACAGTGATGATTTGTCACAGTTTAATCAAGCACCACATGTTAGGAGGCTTCGTGCTGACTGAATATCAGTGTAGTTTTCTGGGGATAATTGCTTTTTCTGTGGCTGTTGGAATGATCACTAATTGTGCCTGACTGAAAACGTTCCACAGGGGTGGAGGGTTGATGCCACTGGAAGCAATTACCACACAGATTAAACAACTTCACTGGAAAATGCACTTATGCTCGTTAGAACATTTAACTTTGTTACAATCATTAAATTTTTGGGTTTCATCAAATCAAATTCTGGGGGATACCGGGTTTAGCTTCTATTGTTTTGTGTTTTCTTACATTCATATGGCACACCAAAGTCTAAATTGTGGTTTTATCACTAATTGTCAGCTTCTATTAAATATTTTTGTTCAGGATACTGAACAAACTGTTTTATTTAATTTATTGTCATGGCTGCCTGAGGCACAGAACATACACACATGATTTAGCAATTGTCCTCTTGTAGTAATATCCATAATTCTGTCTACCTAAGGTAGACAGAATTAAGCTCTAAGCCTCGGTGCTCCACACCATTCCCTTCAAAAGTGGCTTGTTAAAGGGCTATTGCAGTCATTTAGTATTCCATGTCTATAAAGATGAGCGATTCATCGATGTTAAAAGATGAACAGAATCAAAGCAGCAGAGGCAGAGTTATCCCGGGTTTTTGCCTATGTGTGGATCAAGCTCCGGAAGCTCCGCTTACTTGATCTTACATCTTCCTTAATGCAACTGAGGAACAACATTTGGAGAATAATTTAGTTTTAATTACTGATAATTGACAAATAGAGTAATTGTCTGTCATGTGGAGCTCAGCAAACAGCTACGTTGTAAATACAGTGTTTTTTTTTTACATGTTACACATTTGAGACATTAGTTTGAACCATGTCCATAAAAGTATGATACTTATTTCACATGTGCTGCATCAATCTCCTGATTCATATGTATGTGTGTGTATAATGTGTGTATAATGTATATGTGTGCATGCTGGTCATTTGCTCTAATGTCATCATCACTCTGTATCATTTAAAGTGATGATAATAATTTATTATTTAAAAGAAAGAAAGAAAGAAAGAAAGAGGAAAAAGAGACAAATACAGTTCATTGGGTTAAATGTACTGTATGTGTGTGCTGGGAGGCGCAGACAGATGAGGAGACAGACAGATGAGGAGACAGACAGATGAGGATGAGGATGAGGAGGTGATACAGGGAGAGGTCAAAGGCTCGTATCAGCTCCACTGGCACGGGGCAGGAGATAACAGGAGCGGGGGGGTCGACGTGGTCCGACGCACACATTTGGGAGGATTAAGACAGACAGTATGAGAAGAGGAGGAAAAGAAAGCGGGGGATTTTCCTGGAAGTAAGATGGTGTGGAGAACAACAAATGCACAATAGCCCACTTAAGCATTCTGGAGGGGACGAGAGCGAAAGAGTCAGGGTGGGTGGGATAGGAGGGGAGGGGAGACGGGAGAGCGAGACAAGAGCTATAGCTTTAGCTCACTTTATTACCATGGAGAATGAGATGGGGGGGAGTGGAAGACAAATGAAGTCGTGGATGGGATGTAGACAGATATTAATGAGACGAGAGAGGCAAAATTGATTGGCTGGCAAGCAGAAAACGCGAAGGTCAATTGAGATGCATGTGTGGTTGCACTATGTGTGTCTTTGCAGTACATTGTGTTCGTATCTAGTATCTACTTCTTTTTTTTTTAAGAGTACATATTATTTTAGAATTGTATTCTTTCCCTGTGGAAATAATACAAGTTGCTATAAATCTTGGTCAAAGGTTTTATTCCAGGAAATGACATCACTGGCCATTAGTAGTTTTTTATTTTGCACATTTTGTTTTTAACAGCTCAACTGGGCTCTTTTTTTTCATGATAGTCGCCTTTAACATTAATCTGGGGGAGGTTTTGCTGAGCTAAAAGCTTCTCAGCAACGCCCTCTTCATATTGACACCGGGGGGCTGAGCAGAGTACAACCACAGGCGACCGGCATGTCGCCGTGCAGCTCCACTGGAGCAGCTCAGTGCTGCTTAATGGCACCTTTGCCCTCAGAGGCATCTGAAGGGGAAAAGAAAGAAGTAGAAGTTACATTTCAGATTTTTCCTGACTCACATGTCAGATTTTTATTGGTACATAAAATCTACTCCCTGGCCTACGCCATGTCCAGGTCTTTACATCATGATGTAATATACAAGTCATTTGTAATGTGTAATTTGTAGTGCCAGTTGTCGCCATATGAATGTGTGCTGTTTCAATTTCCAATTAGTGTTAATATTTTGCTCCTTTCTTTTTAGCAAAAACTGACACAAACAGGAAAAAAAAAACTTTTTATCAAGGTATAAAAACTTGGTAGTACTATTGTGCGTCTACTGTTTGGGGTTTAATTATATTGCGCTGGGGTTCATGTTTTTATGCGTTACTGCTCTCATGACCACAGGCAGTCATTTCACAGCGGGCCAATAAAAAGACGATTGCGCCGTTGCATTTTGGAAGGTTGTGCCAAGGTTTCAACAGCGAGATTAACAGTGAGGAAATATTCATGGCTCTCCCGACAGCCGCTCTCGGGTCACAGCTGATTTGTCGACAATGCTCCCGTGATTTCCTCATCGGTGGTGACATGTTGATGCTGAGCCATTTACTTTTCCTCCTTATTAATGGGTGCAAACAGTGGAGAGTTTACAATAACCAATTAGGGACCAGGAGGTCGACAGTAGAAGTAAAAATCTAACATTTCATATGAGCAGTGTGTGAGGGTATTTACGCAGCAGCAGGCAGATGTTGTTGTGATCAATAGTGTTTGTCTTTGTGTCTGTCACCACAGCAATAAAAGGCACTTTTAATCCAATTTGAAGAAAGCAAGTTGGGTGGGGTTAGGGTCACGACCTGTGTCGTATTGATCTTTCTTTCTTTTCTTTTTTTTCCCCCCTAATCCATCAAAGGTCAAGGTCACAGCCTGGGATTAAGTCTTAGCCTGCAGCTAATGCATGAGAAAAACCTGCAGATGCAACTGAAATTGAGTCATTGAATTCAGGGACAGATTTTACTGACGATCATTTACACATAATAATACGCGCTGTAACGTGTGGCTGATAATTATGGGAAACTATATATGGAGTCCACCTGCATGGCATTTAAGTACAAGCCTGTTTTGGGCTCACCTTGTTGAAAGAGAAATCCAGGGGGAGGATATTAGGCAGCTGACACTTTAGGAGATTTCCATCTGGGCTGTTTATTGTAGTGATTAAACTGCGATCGCTTATATGGCAGTCGTGCCGTTTTTGTGTGAGACAAAACAGACCATAATGGCTGAAACCCCTAAATGAATGAAAACCACATGTGTCCGTTAGCAACCATCACCAGAGTGAATAGTGGAATTCAATGATCTGAAAAAAAAAAGTCAGAGTCAGAGTTTCAACAGTGACTGAAATAAATCTCGGAAAAACACTGAAATAATAATGCTAACTTCTTATGCTATAGGAAGTACAGTATATTCTAACAGCTTGAAAACAGAGCCTCTGAGTGCAAGTGTTGCTTTTTTCAAGCACTTGTTCAGAGGCATCAAACAATAGAAGATGACAAGAGGGAAAGCCATTTCATTTATTTATTTATTTTTAAATAAATGACTGACATGCCAAGTTGACGGTTTCCATACACTCTTCCTTTTCATTCTGGATCCAACTGCCTTTTAATTGAATGTTAAAACATTGACTACTGAGTGGCTATGCAACATGGATATGAATAATGGATTTTTATTTTATGTCCATACTAATATGTATTATTTTATAATCTTTCCCTGTCCCCTCAGATCCAACACCCTCCTTTCATTTTTATTTGTCCTTTTCTCTTCACTATATGATGATTTTCACAACCGCACATCACTTACAGCGTTCTGTGCTGTATCTTCTCCCAGTTTGTACGTAACAAGCCCTAAATGTGTGTCTGTCTTCCACACAGGACCCTGACAGAGCTTTTAAAGCAGCCAGGAGAGGTGGGCGCAGTGGACGGACATGGGGTTCATCATCCTATAGGCACCAACGGCATCTCAGCCAGGGCACTACGCTCCAACAATGGTCAGTTGTCCTATACAATTAGTATAAGTATCAGTACAAATAGTATAAGTATTAACTGATATTGCTTCAAGTTAACTATGTTTGATTTTTTTTTTATTCTTAAACATTTACCCACCACACAGTTGCCGTTATTTGTTAAGTCTTTTCCACATGCTCTCAGTGCGTGTTATTTGGAATTAAAGCCTTTCCTTTTTAGTTTTAATCAGAATTTCAGTTTTTAAAAATCTGTGCACAAACTCTCTGGTAATTGCAAAAGTGACCTCTTTGGCACCAGCACAACCTGCTTCCCCACCAAATTTCCTCCTGCCACGCACCTCACACTGACACACACAGAGGTCTCACTCACACACGCACACACGCACAAAGGCTCACGTGTGTCATCCATGGACGATGAGGTGCAGGGACAGACAGGTCATTTTTAATCAAGATGTAATTAGCCATGTTCTCAGCTCCAAAACCACAGAGAAACACTGTGAGACCCATCTGTCTCCCTCTTCCTCACCACACTCACACACACACACACACACACACACAGACGCGTGCACACAGTATACACACACATGTGCACACAGCATACACACACATGTGCACACAGTATACACACACATGTGTACACAGCACACACACACGTGTGCACGCTCATCATAACCCTGTGCTTCATGAGTGGATTGAGAGTTAAATTACGGAGCATATAGTATTACCTGTGGGCTCATTTGTGACAAGAGTGATGGCGTGTTTTCCAGGACAGCGCTCCCTGTTGCCCCACAATTTTATTCCCACCATTAGGCAGAGCAAAAAAAAAAAGAAAAGTGAGCCATCCTTTTTGTCGAGTAGTACCTGTTACCAGGTAGACTTTTGTAACTGCGTAGTACGTAAACTGCTTAAGATTACACAACAGATGTATCCAGAGAGCCAAATGATATTAATTATTATAACTCAAATTGACAGATACTGACCAGATACTGAAGGTATCGTTTGGCCTGGTTCATTACTGTAGCATTTAAATGACAAGCGGAACGCACTCATTCACTTACACATGCAGTATTTATTCTCCCTTTGCTTTCTTCTTCTCACCATCGCAGTAAACAAGTTTTTGCCCTCTTTTTCACCCCATGCTTATTACTACACTGTTGTTTTCTCCATCTCTTTCCCTCGCTCTTTCAAATTCTTCGCTTGCTATTAAATGCCCCCGACTTTTTTTTTTTACATACTCTGTATTCTCACGTTGCTCATTGCGTTGTCTTGGTAGACTTTGCGGTCTCTAGCACCATTAAATAATCATACTTTCCAACCACGTGCCTGCGTTTCAGCACATGCATGATAGATGACGGCATTTGTCCTGGACTTTAACGTGCAGGAAATGAGATTATTTTAATGATGTTTCTGATGCAAACGTTTTAGTGGAAAATGGAATCATCATTTATTGCGCAACAAGCCCAAACCCTGATGATTCATTGAAGTAATAAATTAAAAAGCCGAAATTAAGGAAATTAATTAAGAGATTGAAAGAGATGCCAAAAGCAGACATGAGGAGGAGCGTGTGTGTGCGCGTGTGTGTGCGCGTGTGTGTGTGTGTGTGTGTGTGTGTGTTGGAATGAATGGAGTCACAGGGTGATGACAGTCGAGATGTTGGGATGAAGCTATCTTGATCCTGATCCTGCTGTGTCAGCTGTCGACACGTGATTACATCTTAATTAAACACATTAAATCCTCCAGGTCAATTAGAGAGAGAGAGAGAGAGAGAGAGAGAGAGAGAGAGAGATGAGGAGGAATGATGCTAGATGGTAGGCAGATTATAAATGGAGATGAAATGTTTATCACTTCAACATAGTAACTGTCATTTATTCTGTAGACTCATATGACAGGAGTCTTTAACTTAGCCTGTCCATCTGTCCATATGCTGACTCTGTAGTGGTGGTGGTGGTGGTGGTGGTGGAGTGTTCTGTGGTTTGCAGTAATATGTTGGAGGAACATGAGCTGATTAGACTGAAAATAGACTGAACAAGTTTCGAGCCCTTTACCTAATGAAGACAGCGGCCAAATCCTCCTGTTTCCTCTCTGGTCAAAGAGTGATCCGCCTCCTCTCAACTGCTTTTCTCCTCCACTCCTTTCCATCGCAGGTTTATTTTTAAAAGGCATAAAGGTAGTGGGATGTAACAATGCGTGTGGCTGGAGGAAAGAAGGGGGGAGAGTATGGAGGTCCTGTAACAGTTCCACTGACTGAATCTGCGAAAGGGGAAGAGATTGTGTGGTTACAAAAGACAACTGATATTGTGAAGAGAGAAGAGGGGGACGGTTGACAGAGAGACGTTGCTGAACGCAGTCAAATAATGAGATTAGGAGGAGCGGAGGGAGACAGGAGGGAAGAGATAAAGACGAGATGACGTTTGATGATAGAACTTAGCAATGTCAACACCAACATGGGGAGTGGAAGCAACCCAAGAAAGGCAGGAGATGGGGAGAGGCGGTGGAGGTGGAGACGGAGGGAGATGAAACTGTGATGATGGTTTTCATCCTAAGTGAAGAGAGAATAGACTGAGGAGATGGAACAATGGTGAGGAGAGATTTAAAAGAGAGAGAGAGAGAGAGAGAGGGCAAGTGAGAGAACAAAATAACCGTGAGAGGAAGCTGAAGAACGAAAATGGAAAAAAGGAGTAGAGAGAGTCGATAGAGGAGATAACTGCGAGAGGGACAGCTGGTCGGATGCTGCTCTTCTCTTTTCTGGTGTGGAAAGCTGCCCTGAGGACAGGGCCCACACACGCACATACACACACACGCACATACACACACGCACATACGTGAAATTGCATCCTGCGTACCGTATATAATGTTCAACATGATAAGTGTAACATTGAAGTCAGCCGCCCCCGTTACTGTGCTTCAGCTGAGGCCTGTTGCGTGGAGGAAACGCGACCACATCTCCATCTCCACTTCATGAATGATGCAGGACGAGTGCAGTGCAGAAGCTGTCGAGGACTAAGTGGGTGTTAAAACAGCATAAACAAGAAGTGATCACCAGGCGAGGCTGGAGTGCGTCCACTCACACCGCACAGCAAAGTAGTGAAGCTGCAAGACTGTGATCTCCCAGAGAAACACAGATACACGGTAACAGCAGCATGTTTCAGATCAGACGGGAGACGACGCGCAATAAACAACAATTTAAATCCTTTATCTTCTTTGTGAAAACTAGAAAAACAGCAGACATTAAGCGTGAACATGTAGAAAGGCCATTACACCATTTTTAAACCCACATGGGTAACTATGCAAAAATTAATTACTGAAACTTATGGCTTCTTTGTAATTAAAAAAAAAGAAGATATAGTGAGTAATAATATCTTTGATCGTGTCATGTTGCACGTGCACACAAGTGCTGTTTTTATCAGTACGCATCACGGGTAACAAACAACTAACACCCTGTGTAACAGAGGTCTCCTCTGCTACAGGAGAGGATTTGCATTTGTGGGACATAATTTGCATGTTGCTGGTCTGCAAGAGAGGGAGAGGAGGCAGGGAGAAGAACATCAGAGTGAGATGGGGAGGAAGGAAAGCAGCGATATGGAGGAGGTGGAGGCAGCGATATGGAGGAGGGGGGGGGGGGGGGGGGGGAGAGAGAGTCGGGCAAAGAGATAGAGCGGCGGAGGGAGACGGGATGTGTGTGACGCTGACATCAAAAAAACAAAACAGAACGAGCATCATGGGAGGCAGCAGAACGAGAGTTAAGTGAAACGATGTACTGTAAGCAGGGGTTGGGTGTAAATGTATGTGTGTGTGTGTGTGGGGGGAGGTGACAGTGTTTATTTACATCTGTGTGCCCTTGATTTCTGGGGATCATCACAACAGTGCCACATGGGGCCAGGGCCAATTATATCTGCACCGACGCCCACACCACAGAGAGAGAGAGAGAGAGAGAAGAGCGGTGGACATGTGTGTGTATGTGATTATATGTTGCACTTGACTATGAAGGTATTGTAGAGTGGGTAAATCATGTTGTCATAATGCAGCTGCCTTTCTCCCTGTATGTGACTGAATGACTGACAGGACCGCAGGTGGGTGGGACAGGGAAATGACATCATTAGTCATTTGATGGACACTGTGACCTTTCCCCGACCCTCGTCTGCCACTGCCCTCATCCAACCAGATCTAAAACTGCAGAGTAACATATTTGATGTGATGACAGGAACGTGCCCAAGCAGAGTTGGCAGCTGTGACACATCAGCGCAGATGCCAGTGTGTGATACAATGCCAGTGTGTGTGTGTGTTCAATGTGATCTGTAAACACGACGCAGCCAGAGATGAAGCCGGTTGCCTGTTAAGTACATGGTCAGAAACACTGAGCTGGAGTTGAGGGAGAGTTGTTTATGTCCTGGATTGCAGCAAAGGTCCGCTGCACTTCTGTTTTGCTGTCACTCGTTACACAGACTCCGGCATCATGTTAACTCCTTCCATCAAAGCCAACAGAATATGCTCTTTTATTCATCTCCTTCTGTCGATCACCGTTTCAGTCATTTACTGTATATGTATCGTTGAATGACTTGATTTCCTCTTCCTCTGTTTGTTTTGAACTTTTGCTCAGCCTTCATATGAGGCTTGACTTCATATATTATTGACATTCAGACAATAACACGTTGTTGTAGCACTGACTGTTTTTCGCTGATTAATCTTATTTTTACTAATCAATGTAAATGATTTGCAGGAACATCACTTTGGGTGAAGTTACTTTTTTGTTGCAGTGGACTATAGCAGTTTCTGTAGAGGACGTTTGTGTTGACAAATGTATACAGTACATACAGCTGAGTATCTTCGGGCGAATGTGTAGAGTGTCTAAATGTGTGTTTTGCGTATGTGTGCTGGTGTGTGCGTGCATTGATCGGTGGGGGGGGGGGGGCCGCTGCACTTCTGTTTTGCTGTCACTCGTTACACAGACTCCGGCATCATGTTAACTCCTTCCATCAAAGCCAACACAATATGCTCTTTTATTCATCTCCTTCTGTCGATCACCGTTTCAGTCATTTATATGTATATGTATCGTTGAATGACTTGATTTCCTCTTCCGCTTGACTTCATATATTATTGACATTCAGACAATAACACGTTGTTGTAGCACTGACTGTTTTTCGCTGATTAATCTTATTTTTACTAATCAATGTAAATGATTTGCAGGAACATCACTTCGGGTGAAGTTACTTTTTTGTTGCAGTGGACTATAGCAGTTTCTGTAGAGGACGTTTGTGTTGACAAATGTATACAGTACATACAGCTGAGTATCTTCAGGCGTATGTGTAGAGTGTCTAAATGTGTGTTTTGTGTATGTGTGTTGGTGTGTGCGTGCATTGATCGGTGAGGGGGGGGGTTCTCTAAGTCATTTGAAGGACACCAGACGTGGCTCTGCAGCCCTACACATCAAGCTGCCATGACAGCCCCCCCTACACACACACACACACACAGAAAGATGGAGCGGGGGGCGGGGGGGAGGGGGGGTAATGACAGCCACTATGGCGAGCGCTGACAGACGACTTATAAATTGCAACTCAATAGAGACAAATGACGGCGCACATTGGCCAGACATTGTCATTGTGTTCGCTTTTACCGTCTTTGTCGCTCCGCGTGTGCTGGAGATGTCAAGAGAGTGTGCGTGGAGGCATGTTGTGCGTCACCTCCTCTGCCTCCAGCCCTCCCCGAGGGTCAAACCGTTATGGATTGACACGTTTTAAAGCATTGACCTTAAAACTATAGCTGAGTGAACGACTGAGCAGAGCTGTGTCTTTTTTTTATATATTTTATTTGTCTGTGTCGAAAACGTCATCAGTCATTTCTTTATTATTCTTAGTGCCACTGGAGGTCGGCATTTTGAGTATAGGGAGGGATGCGCAGTGAGGCAGTTCAAAGAGAGTGTGGGATGTCAGGAGTGTGTGTATATGTGTATATATGTGAGTATTTGTGTGTCTGTTGGATACTGATATGAGCCGGTGCTGTGTGTGGCTATACATTAAATGTCCGGGATTAGCCCCGACTGCTGCAGGCTCACTGATAGTATTACTGTTATGGAGCGACTGGGAGCGCTCGGGCTCCATCTTGGCTCTGTTACTGTGTCATAATGAGGCGTAACGCCTCTCACAGAGGACTAAGTGGTTTCCAGGTTCAAGGATCGCACTTCTGCTGCCTACCAGTGTGGGGAGCATTTACCCCAGAATAAATGTGATTATTTTGGCTTAGAGTTAGACAACAACAACAAGTTTAATCTTAAAAACTGCCCCATTGGAGTTTAACATACAAAAATGCTATTTACATTCCGCTTCCTCATGAAAGAAGAAGTATTTTAAATCTTTGCCAACAGTCTCCGTCTTCCCTGTCTTTGCTGGCACACAGCTCCATCTCTCAGCACTGCAGTGTCTGTGCGAGGTCAAAAACTCCACAGGGAACCTCTCAAACTGCTATAAAATAATCATTAGCTGTACTAAAGAGCATATGATGTTCGCAGCTGCAAAAGGGTTCGCACACTGACAACCAATAACCCATTGTAAGATGTCATTTTAATAGAGATGTGCAGTTTTAACAAGACACCTGATTGTAGTTTGGGTGAACAGTTTTAAAAACAACTCTGACACTGGGTCAAAATAATAATTTGATTTTGTTTTGTGTCAGACAAAAGAAGTAGTCTCTTCATCCGGGCTCCATGCTGCTCCAGTTCCTGCTGACACTGTACAAGAGGGATTATACAAACTTTATACAAACCAGGCTGTAGGGTGTTTATGACAGGATGGAGTGTCCTGTCATATTCTCTTTCAACTACAGTGTGTGTTTTTTTTTAAGTGAAACCAGGAATTTTGTTTAAACTCAGTCTTCCAGTTCCAAGTTTGAAGATGATATTGGATCACAACCTTATACCTGTGAAAGGACTAGTGACAAAGCACTGACTGTTTTTGTTTCCAGTACTTTGGACAAATACATTGCATCATGCATTGTGTGTACGTGCGTGCGTCTGTGTGTGTGTCTGTGTGTGCGTGTGTGGAGGGGCCTGAGCACACATAAGCACAGTTCAAAAATTCAAACACATGAAAATGACATAAATACATTTTCTCTCGCTGACCAACACACACACACACACACACACACACATGATGCCACATCACATCATGTCATTTCATAGAGCGTGTTGGACCTAATCACACTCAACCATGCATGAGCCTCAGAGGGAGAGTGAGGTCTGGTATGACAGCCGATGTGCTGTGTGACGGCCACAGGGGTATAGAGAGCAGCGGTCTACTCTTAAAACACACTCACACTCACACACACACACACACACACACACACACAGTCACATGACAAAGACCTGTGCAGGATGAGAGGAGAGGCAGACATGTGGACAGACAGACAGGACTGTCGTGACTAAGTGTGTGTGTGTGTGTGTGTGTGTGTGTGTGTGTGTGTGTGTGTGTGAGACAGGCGGACAGACAGACAAGGTGAGATTGTCATGTAACAAAGTGAAGCCGTATACCACTGCCAGTACACTGCTGCGTACGAGACACATTACATTTATCTAACAGCAGTGGAAGTGAAGAAGTCCTCTCACTCTCTCTGTCACTGTCACTGTAACTGTCACACACACACACACACACACACACAAATACATGCTGTGTCATAGTTTTATCACTATTAATGACAAATTTCCCCCTTAATGGAATCATTAATCCACAAATATTAACATAATCCCACATTGGATGTCATTCAGATCAGTGGGCGGGGGATGGTGGGAGTGGGGGGGGCGGGGGGGGTAGTTATCCTCACTTGCCATATGTTGAACCACACTGCTGCAATCCCAGCCTGCCAATTATGGATTTGCAACACAAGGACGAATCAATGAATCATTTACAGCACACATTTAACTCATCTGCATCTGGATGCTCTTTGAGTGATTAGCAATTTGCAAGCGTCCTTGCGTTCACACCTGGGAATGACACACATACATACCATAATGCTCCCCTCCTGTCATCATGCTGTGATTAATTCCCATTGTTCAGCAACACTCGTGAATCTGAATGACTCCGGGTGAAACTGGCAGATGAGCCTGTAGTGGTGATGTCATTGCTTTGTCTCCTTACCTGCTGCTCCTCGGTGAGATCAGGGTATATCAGTGTGTAATGGTGTTGTTCTAAATCACTGTGCGCCGGTTGCTGTCACACTACACGCCGCTATTAATCAGGCTTCTTGAAAGCTCCTGGGACAAGAAGTACTTCATTGTGCTCTGATTAGAAAAAGAGCATTGTGTGCATAAGGAAATGTGGCTTAATATTTCAATAGGAAGGGCTCTTATCTCTTTCTTTTTTATCTTATTCCTATTGTATATGGTTTTATTTAAGCTGCTTTGTATTAGGGTGTGCTCATGTTGGGCTTAGATTTTCTGTTTGTTGTTGTGGAGACAAAAAGAAGCTTTTTAGGGGAAAAAAAAAAACACTCATGCACCTTAATTCAATCTACTGTTCTCAGATTCTGTAACTGCAAAGTTTGTGCGATTTAAAAAGAATTACTTCCTGGTGCCACGTGTGCAGTTATGGGAAGAAGACACTGATTGTGTCATTGACCTGCTGCAGTCACGCAACAGAAAGCAGCACTGTTGCGACTCGAAGACTGAGACAGAGGATTTGTTAATTTTTTATAACATGACCATATTTAATGTGCATTGAGACGCTCCAGCATGCATGTGTGTGTGCGTGCGTGTGTGTGTGTGTGTGCGTGTGTGTGTGTGTGCGTGTGTGTGTGTGGTGGGGAAAGGGTGTGAAGCTGAAAGAAAAAGACGATGAATAAATCACAGTAAGACAGATGACAAGATGGCAGGAGGAGGCGCAGTGCACAGGAGGAAAAGAAAAAGTGACAAAAGAGAAAACAGGTGGGGAAAAAAGATGGTGGAGAGTAGTGAGGTAATGAGATAATCAGACCGACGGGAGAGGAAAGACAAACAGAGAGCAGTTCCCTGGTGACACAGGGATATTGATCTGAGCTTGTTGCATAGAGAGTTTCTCTAAGATCAGGGCGCACACTGACACAGCCATCACAATGCATTATGGGGGATCAAAGAGGGGCCAGCGTTGGCCACTGCCGGAGTTGATGCCTGAGGGGGGAGAGGAGAAAAGGGAAAGAAGGAGAGAGGGAACAGAGGAACAGGAGGAGGAAACACGCCCCGCTAAACAGGATTTTCAATCACAGCCTGTCATACGCTGTGGCATCTCAATCGCTTACTGTGGCACAGGAGAGACGGGGGGGAAGGAGGATCGGAGATGGCGAGGGGGGGGGGTTGAAAACATGATGGGGGAAAGAAAATTAGAGCGCACAGGCGTGATAGCTGCGATTCCAAAAAGGAAGAGCTACTGGAGAAAAGGTGCAATATGGCAGCATGTGTGTGTGTGTCTGTGTGCGTGTGCGACAGATGGAGGCAAGAGGGCGACGACGAGGTGAGAAAAGAGGAATCGAGGAGTGAAAAAGAGCGAGCGAGCGAGAGGGATGAGAGGCAGATACTCGTGCGGTTGTTTTCAGTCGTTTGTGCATGCAGGTAGAACCTGTTCACCGTTACACCCTTCACTCCTCCCATCACTCATATTCATGGTTTCCTTATTTTCCGTTGTGTCTCAGTCTATACGTCCGTGTGGCGTGTGCGAAATGTCACTGGACAGCTCACACGTGCAGGCTGCAGAGGGCGAGAAATGTCAAGCATGACAAAACTGCTGATGCGTCATATAACATGCAACATGTGTGCGGAAAAAGTGTAATTGCACAGAGTCAGGTCACATTCAGCATAGTATTAGTTTTCTGTTTGTGTTTTGGCTTAACGTTAGTGATAGCACAAATTAATTTTGTGTTAACAACAATTGTGTATTTTTAAATCAGGTGTAAGTCATACTGGTACCTCACATGTCATCAGTGTGTAACTGTTTGTGTTGATGCAGAGTGTTTGTGTGTGTGTGCATGTGTGTGTGTATGCCCAAACTTACAATAACAGGCTAAATCACATGTTGCAAATGTCAACGCCATATAACCTCACTACGTATTAGCAGAATGAAATGGTTGGAATAAAACCGTGTTGTTTTTTGGTCCAGATGCAAGCATGGCGTGTGCCGCAGCAACCTGCAGAGCGGCAGTGAAGGTCAGGGCGGGGGAAGTATGTCTGTACGGTGGAGAAACCCGAGTCACTTACCCTCGTCTTGTTGTGCCGGAGCTGATCTCTGACCACAGTGTTTGTGCTGGGCGGCTCTGAGGCGTGATCGTACCAAACCTTATGAATGAAAATGAGCCGAAAGTTGGAAAGGACGGTTGCAACCCGCCCCTCAGCGAATAACGGTCACGAGAAGGTCATCTGCGTCAGGAACAGGTCACTGGGCTTATCTGTCTGTGTCGTCTGCTGGCTGCGTTGTGTCAACACGGTTTGCCATTGTATCACAGTACATGTGCTTTTACAGATAACAACTCACACGTTCATTTCAAACAGCCCCGGCTGTAGACCTTTTTTCTGGCTCAGTTGAAAGCCCTGCAAGGGCACGAGTGGAACACAGCCGCCATGAGAAGTCAAAAGGTCAGCGGCGTAGAAGGTCTCCTGTCGATCACTGGGCGTGAAAACATAATCTACATCAGCTACAGAAATGCAAAGCTTTATGGTTATGAGGAGATAGATGGTGACACCAAGCAGTCATCAGTGATGTACAGTTAGAAAATGAGACAAGTGCTTCTCTAGCCTCCTTTTTCAATGAACATTTTAAACTAGGACATTTAAAACGAAAATGCTGAACTTTCTTTTAAAAATGTTTTTTTGAAAAACGGTTTGAAATATTGGGCGGCGCAGTGCTGCAGCGGTAAACACCGGTGGCTCACAGCAAGAGGTGCACTGGTTTGAGTCCCTGGATAATAAGGGAAATAATAATTACATCATCGCTGTCGCACAATTAAAACGTACCACATTAATTGTCGTCTCACACAATACTTGTTTGTTTACCACTGCATTTTATTAAATTTTGATTACTGTACTGTACTTTTTATTTTCGTATTTTGTTATATTTTATAATATTTATGTATATTTCCCTCCCGTCCGCCATTTTCACTTCCGCGTAGCCCAGAGAATTTTTGGCAATGTATGATGGGATATCTTGCTGCGGTTAGTGACCATCGGATGTACACTACATTTTGTGGTGAATTGTGGGATACATTGAGTGCACTACAAAATGGCGTGGTCACTATATAGTGCACTATATAGGGGTTAGGGAGCGATTTTGAACACAGCCCCTGTCTTTTTCTGTTTGGAGTCCGCGTGATCTGTCCATGTCAGTGTGGGTATAACCTGACTTTCGCCCCAGAGTCAGCTGGGATTGGCTGCAGCTGCCCTCATGACCCTTTCGGGATAAACTGTACAGATAATGGATGGGAGGTTGGTGTATCTGTAAAACAAGGGGACAAAATGTGACAAAAAACAGACAGAATAACTTATGAGTTATATGATGCATGCTTCTCAGAATTGTCGCTCATTCATCTGTTTCTCTGAGAAGGTGTGAAATGGAACAAATTCACGTACAGAGGTGGTAAATTCGGTTCATTTTATGTATTCGAGTTAATCTGAGTCACTCACTAAAGTGATCCAGTTCACTTGAGTCACTTCAGTCAGTTTTTAATTCTGATTCTTTCCAGTGAGTCCTGATTATTTCCGATGAGTCCACTGACTAGAGTCAGTGAACGATTCAGCCGAGTCCACAGTGTGAGTCTGCTAACTTAGCAGCGTGCTTATTAGTGTGAATTCAGCAACAGTGTACTTAGCAGCAATGTACTTAGCAGCAGCCAATTGTAAGACTCATAGGATCCGGGTTAATTGAGGCCTCAGACTCATGATTCCCGATTCAGTACAAAGATCCGGATCATTAACCCGGATCATTCAGGAACCAAGCAGCTCTACTTGTAATCATGAGTAAGATTTACTTGGAGGCTCTCTGCGTTTGACCTGGTCTTTGTAAGAATGGAGAAGTCGTGCAGAAAAGGTGGAGCGAACCATCTCAGCAGTCTTCTGGCCTAGTTTCAGTGAAGTGGCCTACATTTCACACTACCTCAAGGATGACAGCGCATGGAGAGAGTGGACAAGTAATTATTCAGAGGTGGCTAGACCCTTATGTCCTCTCTCTCTCTCACTCACACACACACACACACACACACACACACAATCGCTCTCTCTCAGTCTCCCTTTGTCTCTTTTCTCTCTATCTATCTCTAAGGGGATCGGACAGAGGACCCAGAAATGACAGACTCCACAAATCACTGGCTTAGGGGACCAGAAATTGGAGAAGGGGCAGATAAGGGGGAGGAGAGGAAGAAGAGGTGGAGAAGATAGAGTGAGAAACAGTGTTTTTAAACGATGGAAAATGGAGTATTTCAGAGTCATGCGTTGAGGGGCGGCTAACTTTCTGAAGTGATGAGAGGACGAGTCAATGTGAAGCTGATGAAAACATGAGTCCATACTTCTTCCCTGCAAGACCCAGCAGCAGCTGGATGCAGTGATGTTGATTCCTGTTCTTTTGTCACACTCGCGTCGCCCGTTTCTCTTCCCAAACCATCTGCTCCGTCGTTTCTCTCCATGTGCTTCCCTCTCTCCTTTCATCTCTCTGTCTCCCTCGTGCCTTCACACCTCCATTCTGGCATAAATCACCAGTCGCCCGCTTTCTTTTTCCTAAATCGTCTCCCCGCTACTCTCTCCATCATTTCCTCCCACCTCCTCCTCCATCCTCTCCTCCCTTTGTTCCACCCTCTCCACAGGGTATATAGCAGCCAATTAGCAGTCTGTGCAGAACATGCTAACAGCCCTCACCCACTCACCCGCAGCTCTGCGGCCCAGCTCCCTCCCAGGTGGCCTTTGCAGCACTGACCCAGTCCACTGTGTTTATCAGGTATCGGTCACAACAGCCCAGATGGAGGTGCAAACACTGAGGCTGGGAGGTGATGGCAGTGATGGTAATAATGAGGGATGTTTGGATGGAGGGTGATTTGAAGGTCAAACACAAAAATCACACACACACACACACACACACATACACACACACACATATGTGCGCTCGGTCCATCTGAGAGTCCGTATGTGCAGCATCAATCACTGTTAGACATGGTGGCTGGACACACGAGCGAGAGACTCGCGCTTTAGAAAACACAGAGGGAGGCAGGCTCCTGAGCTGACAAGACAAAGGGACTGTGAGAGGGAACGGCTGAGTGTGTTGTGTGTGACCATATGTGTGTGAACGCACACGCAGATTCACGCAGTCCACGTGACCGAGGTGTTTGTGTTGTGGTTCTTCGAACGTATGCGCCAGGGGAGTGAAAGCCACTGTATGACAACAGGCTCATTCAAGCACAGCACCTGTCTCACAGCATTGGCCTGTTTATGTGGTGTTGTGTTCTGCTGTGAGATATGGGATTCAGAGCCATTGTCGTATCATTCATTGTGTAGATATACAAAGAAACAATGTTTGCTTCTGTTTCTTCCTCATTTCTGACTTATCTCATTAACCACACATGTTCACCATTCACAGTTTATTTACATAAGAATGACTATTTTACACATTCTGAATATAGCAGATATCTAAAAGTGGATATAATTGAAAGGCTTTTTCACCTTTGTCGCTTTGCATTCAATATTCTTGAGCAGTTGCTCTTTGCCAAGTGTTGTAATGGGAGCCGTTGAATGAAGGACAGCGCTGGCTGCTCCTTTTTTATGGTGCTGTATGAAGTCAGTGAGCTGAGCAATTACTGGAGAACAGGGATGAGGTCATTCCCACACACACAGCACACACAACGATCCAATCACACAAACACACACACACACACATGGGCTGAGACAAACCTGTAAATTAATGTGTGTACATACGACCCCAGAGAGCATTTGGTCCTGACAGACACACACACACACACTCTCACACACTCTCTCTCTCTCTCACACACACACACACACACACACACACACACACACACACACACACACACACACACACACACACACACACACACACACACAGGGGTATTAGCATGATGAAGTATGCACCTGTGTGCACACAGAAAGTAGCCAGGCATATCACCACTATAATCACAATAACAGGGAAGGCATAATTAGTTAGAAGGCACAGGGAGGAGGCAAAAACACACATACACAAACACAATGACGTGTGTAACAGAAGAAAAAGAGAAAATATTTATACTTATGAGGTTTCACATTAGCTGTTGGTGACATACGTTCAACTAACAATCAGTTTAACATTGTCCCTTAAAATGAACATTCCTTTTTACAATTAGTTCATCAATTGTTTTGTTGATGTTGTTGACATCAGAAGATGTTTTAGGGACGTCTTGATAAGAATGACTATTTTACACATTCTGAATATAGCAGATATCTAAAAGTGGATATAATTGAAAGGCTTTTTCACCTTTGTCGCTTTGCATTCAATATTCTTGAGCAGTTGCTCTTTGCCAAGTGTTGTAATGGGAGCCGTTGAATGAAGGACAGCGCTGGCTGCTCCTTTTTTATGGTGCTGTATGAAGTCAGTGAGCTGAGCAATTACTGGAGAACAGGGATGAGGTCATTCCCACACACACAGCACACACAACGATCCAATCACACAAACACACACACACACACATGGGCTGAGACAAACCTGTAAATTAATGTGTGTACATACGACCCCAGAGAGCATTTGGTCCTGACAGACACACACACACACACACACACACACACACACACACACACACACACACACACACACACAGGGGTATTAGCATGATGAAGTATGTACCTGTGTGCACACAGTAAGTAGCCAGGCATATCACCACTATAATCACAATAACAGGGAAGGCATAATTAGTTAGAAGGCACAGGGAGGAGGCAAAAACACACATACACAAACACAATGATGTGTGTAACAGAAGAAAAAGAGAAAATATTTATACTTATGAGGTTTCACATTAGCTGTTGGTGACAAACATTCAACTAACAATCAGTTTAACATTGTCCCTTAAAATGAACATTCCTTTTTACAATTAGTTCATCGATTGTTTTGTTGATGTTGTTGACATCAGAAGATGTTTTAGGGACGTCTTGTATGGTTTTGTATGACATTATGACATACATAGAATTATTATACATTATGACATACATAGAACATTTTCCTAATGTTCAGCAGTTTTTATATTACACCACACATCAGTGTGTCAGTGTGTTTGTGTGCTGAGTGTGTGTGAACATAACTTAGTAGGAATCTGTGTGTGTGTGTGTGTGTGTGTGTGTGCTTGTGCGTAGGACTGTTGATGGTGGTCTAGCGAATGAGGAGTATTCCGCTAACAAGTAGAGGGTCACTCAACTCTGGCCAAAAAAAAAAAACCCTAGCCACACATACACACACACAAACAGACGCACACGCATTACATTGAATAGGACTGTCAACAACAGTTACACATCAAATTATATCACAAGCGATCACATTCACTTCAGGAACCAAAGCTATTAAAGTGACACTGAGCAAAGGCGGTTCTTCTGTAATAATACGCGGCTAACACACACACACAGACACACACACTTTTTCTCTCACACACACTTGTAGAAAATCTCTTCTTTCCTGCATATCACTTACATGTGACTCCCTGCCCCCTTCTCTACAACTGTATCATTTCCCTTCACTCTCATCTCTTATTGCAGCCCCTTTGGCTGCATCAAAGGTCTATTCAGTAATATTTCATTGAGAAACTAATATGCATACCCTGTGCCCTTTCTTCTTGTCTGGATACATACATAAATAATTAAGTCCACGCCTGATGCGCTTCTCTCACACGAGTTGGAAGTGACAGTGTGATGTGTGTGTGTTTTCTCTGTCCTTGACCATTTGTGGACACAAATGGTCAAGGACCATCTTTCTTAATCCTCAGTTTAATGGCTGCATGTCAAACGACAAGATTTAGTACTTTTTTTTCCTATGTCTTTACTCTTCATGCTGCTGTTTTATTTTATCATTCCTGCTTTTTAAACTACATATTTAGTGTCACTTATTTAAATGATAGTATAGAACATAATAATCTATAATAAGGCTATATTTCGTCATTATTGATAATTGTACATGGTCTTGAGTCGGAGTTAAAGCGTTTTAAAAATATCATGTACCTTGGATAGTGTTTGAATCAATTCAAAAAGATGTTGCCCCCACAGTGACAAAAACATGAAGAAAATTAGATTAACTGATATAATGCAATATGTATTCATTATTTTTTTCCTCACCTTTATTATGGGTGGAACATTAGCTCCAGGCTGCAACTTGCCCTTGGGTTTGGCTTTATGGATGAGGAGAAATAGGCTTTAGGTTCTCTTTATGAGGGCTGACATTGGCTGTGATTTGTACGCCTGTACAAAAGATCACAGAGCACACATTTCCTCCTTGGATGCGAAGAGTCAGATGTAATTAAGTTAAGTAAGAAAAACTACTAATCCAGTACAAAGATTACATTTTCATGAAACATGATGATATGTAATGTATGGTGCCCCTGAAGCCTTCTTCCTATGCTGTATACAACCTTCATCTGATTGTTATGAACACACACAGTGATGACTAAAGGTTACTCAGATGAATATATCAACATTTTTATCAACTCAGATCTTCTCACTAACAACTAGACAGTCAGAGGTCACAGTTTTATGCAGCTTTATGTAAGGAGTTTGTGCAGATCAGAACTGGCTGGTGCAATGAGGCAGTAATGCAGCGGTTACCTTTTCTGAACAGCAAACAGTTTTTTGAGTACTCACAGTTTGAGCCGTTCACAGCGTTATAAAGATTTGTGAATGTAAAAGGACGCACATGTGGCCTCTGTGATGAAAGGGCACATTCAAAATCTAGATTACAACTCACTGGTCACACAGGTGCACAGGGAGAGAGTGTGCACGAACACATACTTACCTACGCAAGCAAAAAGTACTGGTGCACAGACCTGCAGACTATGTGTTATTAATTCATTATGTCTGCAGGTAGAGTGAATGAGCAGAACAACCTAAATATCTCTGCATTGGTGCGTCACTAGTTGAAAGATTCATTCAGGTAAATTAACTGAAAGTATTGCATGAGTTCTGTTGCATAACAAGGGTTTCTGCCTCTCCACATTTCTGTTAGAGGGAGGATTATTCAACACATTTCAGATGCACAAAAAGCACATGTTCTGGTGCCCACATATGTACACACTCACATGTACAAGGTTGTTTACAGACAACACATCAGTAAATGTCAGTGGGTTTGCGAGGGAGTTTTAGATGATGCAGTGCAATTACCAATTTTGAATATTTGAATCCTAAGAATCTAAGAAGCGTTGGCCAGTGGTTTGCTTTGTTGTTCTTTAAAGACAAAGAAAAGGGGCATGGAGAGAGAGAATGAGTCATGGTGACTTTGAGGGGGCCAGTGGGAAGCCTGTCAGAGTTAAAACAGCTCTTTGCAGATAATGATAATTCACTCGCAGAGTTTGCTCCACTGTTACATAAAACATAGACAGGCAAGCACAAAATAATGTGCATGTGCGCATACGTTGACAAGCACCAATACAATACGACCATAACAGTATTCTGTGTTTGTATCAACACATGATGAACAAAAACAAATGCTTATAATTAATTATTTCATGAATGAACAGAGAAAAAAACAATAATAATAATAATATTAATGTTATAATAAATCGGATATCGGATATATATACATATGTCCGATAAAGATTAAATAATGGTGATTGTATGTATTGCAGATCTGTTTTGGCTAATGGCGCTGTCCATAGTGCTGAAAAGACACTCACGATCTATTTGGGAAGGTTGGTGGTTCTGTCCTTGGTGCTGAAAACAGCTGCTCTACACTGAGGGAGAGATGCAGAATAAGGAGAACACTCTCAGCTGCTGTGTGGACTCTCTCTCTTTCCTCTATCTAGTTTCCATCTGTTCATTATTTCTCATTATTACCTGTGTTTAAATATTTTTATTGACCATGTTCTGATCCAGTCTGACTGATCAGCTTTGCGATGGTTTGCCCACCATAGGCTGCTGTTTTCATGACTTGCACAGTGTAAGTTAAATGTTGGAATATTTTTCTCCCATATTACCATTCACCTTGCATTAATCCTTTTGCATTGTGTTACTACTCTAGTGAGCCTATTAACGTGCAAATGCTGGACAAGTATAATGTATCCAGATGGTCCTTGTTTAAGGGTACTGTACGTGACAACAGATTTAGACTGTGCTCTTTTCACAGTGCCAGTGCACTAGAAAAGATCACATCACATTACATCACATCATGGCTACATGAGAGTTTTGATATAAATAGTGATAAAAGGCACTTAAACAACAAAATGGTCAGCTGATTGAATACCTTGAAACAATAAGAACACTTATCTTAAATCACTTTTTATGTAATTGACCATTTCTCCAATGGCAATGTCCATTTCCATGTTAATTACCAGACTATGAGACCTCTCTCTCTCTCTTTCTCTCTCTCTCTGTGTGTGTGTGTGTGTGGGGGGGGGGTGTATAGCTGTCCACTGAATAATTTAAAGTGCTGAGCAGACAGGGAGCCAAAGTTCAAGGCATTCAATGTGTGGGATAAAGGCAGAAAATAATGGTGTCAGTCTGGGATAAACCTTCATTCACCTTGTAAATAGAGTGTGTGAGAGGAAAAAAGGATGGACAGAGGGAGAGGGGGCCTTCACAGTGGAATGAGTGTACTGAAATGACGAGTAGACTAAAGTCTTACTTGTCATTTACCATTCTACCAATCACATTTTGTTTATGAGCTAATCCACACACTAATCATACAAAGATTATTATCATTTAAATTACCCTACTGACAAAATTCAAAATAAGTTGCTTTTGGTCATGACTCTAGAACTGTAGACCACAATAGTATTTGTTAGTTTACTATAAGATGAACTGAAGTATGGCAAAAGTAGCAAAGGTCACATTTGGTTTTGGTTTGCAGGGTCACTTTCTGGATGCATTGAAAATGTCAAGCCAAACGACTTGGCTTTCACCTTTGTAAGCTGTGTGCGATTCTGGTCTTACATGACAGCCGAGTCACAAGTCGCCGAGATGCCACAGGCTATCACTCATCAGAAATACACGGGAAACTAAACCAAAAAAATCTTTTCTCAACATCACAGCTGAGACAAGAGAAATGGGAAGAGATTTAAAATATTTAAAGGTGGATGGGTGCTTCCCACACTTTGTTCCCGTTGCTTGATTTCAAGACAGCAGATGGTCTGCCTAATACTCACTGAGAGAATGAACAAAGGAGTAGGATGAGAAGAGTTAGAGAAATAAGCAGGTCACTGAGGAGGGAGGGAGGAGAGAGGAGGGAGGAAGGGAAAAAAGTAACAGCAACCACAGCCGGAAGACGTGTATGACAACAAATCCAACAGCGGGAAAGTAGGTGATACATGGGGGGGAAAAGGCTGAGATAAAGGTAAACAGACACGAGAGAATATGAGGAGGGCAGAGAACGGACATGAGCACAGCTTTGCCTGGCAGCATCTGCTCAGATGATATGAGAGTGTTGTTTGCGTGATTAAGAGGGACGACAGCATGTTGTACTGCACAACACCTCAAACAAATGTTGGCGTGTGTTTCCTCTGCTGAGAGAGATATTAATGAAGGAAGCCCATATGTCCCACACATGCCACCCACTAAAAGCTTTAACATGCAATGAGGTTAAAGGTACCTCACACATTTCTGGATCAGGATATAGTTCCCCTATGTTTTCATTAGTAGCAGCAGGTAACAATACCTCTAAAATATTTGTCACATGTTTTGTTACCATTAACCCCAGTGTCAGCATCAGTTTTTTTAATATTGGTGTAAAACAGTTTTACAGGCTCAGGAGGCACAGTAAAACCAAGAACTGAGCAATTAAAATCAATATCTCATATAAACGTACATTTAAAGCTTCTAGAATCCTACCAGGAAATCTAGGTCTGCTGTGGCACCATGCTGTCCACAGCCCTGAATAATAGATAAAAATGGGAATTACTCAAACTATCCAGTGTGTATGCCACAGACAGATTTGTATGACGAGTGTAGTCATCTGTTGAGATGGTGTAACCCTGTGTGAAATCACAAATGAATGACCCAAATAAACATCTTGATAAAAAACATGATAAACAATAAATCAATTCACAAGGTTCAACTGTCTTAAACCTTTCAGATAATGCAGCGATAGTGTTTGTTTACTGTTTCAGCTGGTGCATGTCTGTAAGAACATGTATACCTTGTTACATGCTCAGTACAGAAAACATACTATCACTTGAAAAAAAAACAAAAACCAGGAAAGACTGTTCCAGCACGGTTGATGAAGTAAACTTCTCCGCTGACCTGTCCTGCCCTCTCAGTCCTTGTTTTTGCTTCTGTGGCACACTTACATGACACGATGTGACATATACGCCACTTGGCTGTTCATCCAGCGAGTGCCCTACAGGTCCATAAGTGCCCTCGTGTTAGCCTGTGCGGCTAGCAGGGCTTAAACTTGTACCCTTTCAAGTTGTTCAACGCTCTGCGCATTATACAGCCGAGTTAGGAGGAGATACGACTTATTAGTTAGAGTTGAGTTGCTTTATGCTCTGTGCATTAAACAACACAGGCCTCTCCTCTCCTGCCTCTCTCTCTCCCTGGTGCAACTCTCTGTCTCTCTCTCTGTTTGTGTGTGTGTGTGTGTGTGTGTGTGACAGTAGTAATGTCAGAGTAAGGCTGGCTGAAGCCCTTGCAGCATTCAGCCTCTTTGATGTTGAGCCCTGCTGAATTAGGCCATCACCCAGCAGTGCTCTGCTGCCTGCAAACACACACACATACACACACACACGCGCACAGAATCCACAAAAACAAAAACAAATGCATGCTGGCAGCGAAGCATGCACATGCATATGCATATGCACAACTGAGTATGCTGCCACTCACACATCAGTGGATGCTATGCACTGAAACAGGGCCACAAACGATGTCTGTTCTCACACTTTCTGTCTCCACACATACATAGTGATTTATTTACATTCATATACCTCATTTCCTTCTCCGCTTCTCTTCAGTAAACATGGATTTGAATTCTTAAGAGAGCCCCTCATCTGAGACATCTATACTATGGAACAATAAAGACATATGCACTCACAGAGACGCACACACGCGCACACACACACACACACACACGCTGTGGAAAATGTAGGGCATTCAGAGGGAATTTATTCAACAACAGAGTACAGGGAAGATTTTTTTTCTCTCCTAGTTTTTCACTGTGTTTTATGAGTAATACCAAAGTGACTAAAGCAGGAAGCTCCCCGAATCACACATACAAACAGACTGGTCAACTGACAAGTGAGTCAGATGTCGTCAAATGAAAACACATACATACTGATACAAACAGGAGAAATAATAAAAAAAAAACAAAGAGGAACATCTACCTTTATGAGTGCTCATTTTAATAATGCATGATTTTCTTCGCAGTGAATAAAAAAAGGGATATCCTGAATTTATTTTCATCAGATGGAATTCACCATCTGTTCCAAACTTAATATATTCATCTATATCTCATTAGCATCATTTACTACTGTATAAAAAGACAAGAAAATGCTCCTCATATCACTACATAGGCAACCTCCTTTCTCCCTCCCACTCTCTCCCTGCCTCCCTCTCTCTCTCTCTCAGTGTGTATGTCTCTCTCTCTCTCTGGTGGTAGGAACAGCCCTGTGGTCAAACTGGAGACCAGCCAAGATCTCTCCATCAATTAGTTGATTTTTTTCCCCTGTCTATCCCTGCCTTTAACTCTCTCTCCCCCTCTCGCCCTCTATCTCTCTCCAGATCTCTGATATGAACTCTTTCGACTCCCACTGTTACTGGCTCACCAATTAAAACAGGCTACGAATCTTATTTATGAAGCACAGGTTTTGTGCAGCTTCTTATGGTTGGTGAGTGAGTGAGTGAGTGAGTGAGTGAGTGAGTGAGTGAGTGAGTGAGTGAGTGAGTGAGTGAGTGTAGGAGAGCAGGTGGTAGCAGAGGTTCACATAAGACAACAACAATTCACATTTTACACATGTGCTCACACACACACACGCACCAGCTACGCACGCATCAGATTACATCACACAGTTGCACTCCACGCCACACACAGCGTGTCACTGCTGCATATCAATTACACGGGGAAGTGAAGATCTATTTCTAATCCAATCATTCAGCGCTGGTGTCACATCTCTCGCTCTCTGGCTTTATCCCTGCCTCGCCTGCTCCTCGCTGCCTCCCTCTCCCATTTTCCCCTCGCTTGATTCTTACTGATGCGTCTCAGTCACCATGAGGCTGGTGGACACGGGTGTCAGATTAGTGTGTTCGTCTGTGCGCGTGTGTGGACGTGTTTGCCTACTTGTAAAACAGCATCGCAATTATATCAGGCCACATTCTGGGTTCAGTGTATAACACTGTGTTTAAGGACTCACAAACTTAATTGTTCTTTTAATTATGTGTTGTTACGTTCTATTGAAAATATTCTCACAAATGACCTAGCACATAAACTGATTCCTAATTTCTTTGGCCAAGTTCTTTACATATTTGTTTCATGTTTTTCTTGCTCTCTGTCTGTGTCCTCTAGATCATAACCATTTAAACAATGCAGCTTTGTCTCCACTGGGTCCAGCTATGGCCTTATCTCACCCTCATAACAACCTGGGAATCGGCTTCAACAAGTACACCTCACTCAAGGCTGTGGGTGAGTCGGTGCACACACACACACACACACACACACACGCGCACACATACAGAAACTTACAAAACATATACTGTACTATCCATAAACATGCCCTCCAACCTTGTACAGGCTGCTCCCTGATATAAAAGCCTCCATAAGGTGCAAAAGTGCAAACATATAAGCACACAGAGAGAGAGACACACACACACACAGTTATCTTCTGATCGCTGACAGATAAGGACACAGTGATTATGATTAGGAGTGACAGTCTGACACATGTACATGTACAGAGACATGGCTGCCCCTCACAGCTAAACAAGCAAATCAGAAACAAGTACACCTCACTCAAGGCTGTGGGTGAGTCGGTGCACACACACACACACACACACACACACGCGCACACATACAGAAACTTACAAAACATATACTGTACTATCCATAAACATGCCCTCCAACCTTGTACAGGCTGCTCCCTGATATAAAAGCCTCCATAAGGTGCAAAAGTGCAAACATATAAGCACACACACACAGAGAGAGACACACACACACACACAGTTATCTTCTGATCGCTGACAGATAAGGACACAGGGATTATGATTAGGAGTGACAGTCTGACACATGTACATGTACAGAGACATGGCTGCCCCTCACAGCTAAACAAGCAAATCAGAGAGAGAGAGAGAGAGAGAGAGAGAGAGAGAGAGAGAGAGAGAGAGAGAGATAGATAGATAGATAGATAGATAGATAGATGTTATTAATAGCTACTATTCAGCTTGGCTGAATGTACAGTTTAATTTAATGCAGGAAAATGTGCTATTTAAATCTTATATTGATACTAATGTATTTTGGGTCTATATCTGAATACACTCTGAAGAACCAAACATAGGTCTGTGTGCCTGCTGCTGTGCTGTTAAACAACAGACGGTTAAGTCCTGCTTTTAAGTCCAGAGAAGACACATTTAAAATATAGTTTTTAAAAAATTACAGGTGGAACTTGCTATAACTGATTATTAAAAAAATCATTTACATAGCAATCATCCTAGAAATAGAATAATAGAATAGAGTATCATTTCATATGAGGCGCTAAAGAGGAAAAAATGATGCCAGACAAAAGCACTGGCAGAAAAAGAGCAGGGGCGAGAGAAGCTCATTTCATTACTCCGCTCACTGAGTGAGAAACAAAAGCCGATTGCCGCATCAGCCGAATATTTCAAACGAACAAATCCCTCACACACTGAGGTGCAACGCTCCACTGTCCTCTCTCTCAATATCTGCATATTCACTTCTCTCTCAGTGTGATGACAAACAAACAATTCCCCGCTGAACCCTGCGCCCCTCTGTTGTGTATCGGTTGTGTTTTTGCTGCTCTGCCTCTCTATCAACACACACACACAAAAACACATAGAAGAAAAGAAGAAAAGTGATTAACAAAAGCATTACTTTTTTTCAGATATTATTTAGTCTTTTATTTAGCGGAATCATTTGTGAATATCAATTAACAAGCTTAAACTTTTTTTTGACCGGAGATTGAGCCCATACATGTCTCATTAAAGTTCTGTGTGCGTCGTGCACACCCTCAGTCCAATCATCTTTTCACACATGCTTATCAGTTCTCCTGCTGGGCAATAAACAAACTACCATGTCCGGAGATCTTGGCTGTGTGGACAATGTCGTGGCTAGGACACACACCAGTTTGTCTGAGACTGCTGACTATTTTCCGGGCGTAACAGCAGGAAGCTGGAACGGGCAGCTTCACAGTCTTAAACTCATTCCAGCGATTAACAGCACGAGTTTGTTTTACTAGATCTATCTTTAAAGGAGAGAAAGAAATGGATCAAATGGGAAAAAAAACAGCACAAAAAAGTACAAAAGGAATAAGATGTATCAGTGGGTATCATATGGAACTCACAGGTCTCAACCCAAGTTGTTCTCCAGTAGGTGTCAGGTGTAAAGTACAAGACAAAACACAAAATAAGGCAGAAGGCGAAAGGATGTTCTCAGTAAATAAAAGGTGTGAAGGTTCTGTGCCAGGAAGCCAGGACTCCAGGTTCTGGTCCAAGACAGCCTGTAGTCTTTAATTAAAGTCTAATGATCCAGTAGACTGAGCACTATTGGACACACTGGCTGTAAATTAAATAATATTGAATATTTGTTTATGCAAGAGCAGGACAGCATTGTAAAAGGTCATAGAACCTACAAAAAATAGTTTTATACAGTTAAATATACAACACTCTGACAATAGGAAAAACCAAGTTATTTTATTGGAAATAAGATAATGTACTCATAGCCATAGACACACTGATTCAGACTGATAAAATGATTAGACATGTTTTCAGTCTGGTTGGCATCTTAAGTAGGCGCTCCCTGTCAGCGTAGGAGAAATAAGTTTGGGAGGCTTTTTATGACAACATGAATTGGAGTGATCTCAAATTCTTCAAGAGATGCCTTTGAAGTGGAGGCTCTCGTCCAGCCGTCTCTGGTTCAGAGTCTTTTTTATGTGTCGCAGTGCAGAATAAGCTTCCTAATGACAAGAAGCGCTGGTTCTTGAACTGTACTTCGCCATAGTTAGGTGGCGACATTTTGATTGAAGGTTTTTCTTAAGGTGTGAGGACAAAGACACTCTTTATCTCTCTCAAGTGATGTTCTCCTGCAGGTTATATTGCTGTGAAACCACCATGTTACATGTAGTAATATATAACGTTATATGTCAACATATATTCTATATGTTGGCCCTGCGAAAGGCTGGTGACCTGTCCTGGGTGTACCTTGCCTCTCGCCCAAAGTCAGCTGGGATTGGCTCCAGCTCCCCCCGTGACCCTGAAATGGATAAGCGGTAGAAAATGGATGGATGGATGGATGGATGGTTGTATAACATGTTGCCATGCATCACTCACACTTTTAATTCATGTGGACATCCGAAAGTTTTCAAAAAGGTTTAAATTTGATCAAAATATGCATCCAGTAGTGGAGATGAATGAGGATGTAGAAAACTGAAGTCATGGGGAAGTATTTGGAGTTTAGATAATTCATTCGTTGCAAGACATCATAAAGCTGCACCAAAATCTTGAAACAAATGAAACAAAACATTAAAGACATTATGCCAATTGGCAACAATTTCCTGAAGCTATGGATTACTAGAGAAGTATTTGCATGTTAGTTTTTGCTCTGATGTGACGTGTGCTATCATGCATCATGCAGAGCAGATTTGCCAAGAATTGTCCCCTATGGGGACCCAGGGTAGACTAGGCCCCTAGCAATTATTTTCTGGTGGTAAGAGGTGACATTCATTCATTCATTCATTCATTTCTCTTTCTTGTCATTGTAATATCAGATATAACAACAAACTTTCAAATGGGTCATTGATGTGTTTTAATGTAATGCAGGATGGCATGATGTGATATTTTGAAGCCCAATGTAAAGTGTTGCAATCCAATGTTGTGATGTAGTATACATGGCAGTAATGCCCCTATTGATTGTTAACCAGCTGCAGTTAAATTTAAAAAAGGAAGAACGAAGGAAAGAGAGATTTCTTGTTTCCCCAGAACCATAATTAAATGGCCTTAAAAATAGGCGGCCTGTTGTCAGACTCTGAAACTCTTTAAAGGGCCCCGGCTTATGCAGTAATAATGTGGTGGCTCAGATTGGACCCAGGAGCCTCGCTTTATGCTGTAGCTGGATAGAAAGCTGATGCTGTTGAAGAGTAAGAAGAAAAAAGAAACTACAAAAGGAACGAGCGAAACGCGAGGGAAGGAATGAGCAGATGGAGAGTCTGTGAAATAACACATAACAGTGTCACAGAGGACTCTGCTGTCAGGTCCTCCTGCTGCCAGAAACACTCAAATGGACAGACACAGCAGTTGTTAAGGAAAGAGAGGGTGTGCTTAATTCGCTGTATCTGGCTGATCCAGGATTCTTCCAAGTGTCCAGAGATTTGGTGCAATTCAACATCAGTGACTGCACAGACACATGTGTACCATGCAGCTTACTCCGTCTTCAGCGAGTGAGGAGTGTATGTAAATGTGCTCTTTTGTTGCGAAACGCCTGAGCTCTGCAGGAAAGTCCAGAGAAGTATGAAACCACGGACACATTGGTGCAGAAACACAAACGCACGCTAATCCTCAACCCCTTCCTATCTTGCAAAAATTTAAATGAAGGCAGATCAGTTTTTCTATTCATTCCCAGTCGCCAATATTGTGACGCTTTATTGCTCCCTGACAAAAAAATGTCACAAAAAATGGCTTTGTGATAGACAAGCGTAGTTCTGTAGGACCGTAGGCTTCTTTAAATCCTTGGAGACTTCCACACAGGGAATGACAGATTACCAGCGACTCTGTCTCCTCTTTAACAGCTGCTGTTGAAGTGCCTCGCAGTTACACAATGCCAAATGTTCAATAAGCAATTACCAGACTGTGAGGGCACAGGACAGTTTACTGACATCTCTGAATGCTTCAGGTGTTTTCTGCAAATCCAGGTATAAGAGGATGCCCTCGGTCAATCTGGACTTTTAGATTAAACCTAAAGGAAGTAAAGGATTATTGCCCCTTGTGAACATTTTCTCTGGTACGACACACAAGAGCGTTTGAAATTGCCAACACAAAACTCAACAAATCCAGTGCTTGAAATATACAGCAGCAAACAAAAGGGGTGGGCTTTTCTCGGTTGTTTTCACAAGTCAACAAAGTCACATTCGGAGATCACTCATGCCCTCAAACGCACACATTCCAACACAAACACTCACTAACAGCTACATTCATTGGCATTTACTGCAACAAATGAAAGCCCACTGTTGACCTAACCCTATTATGATGCTGTTTGGAGTGGAATAATGATAAGATCAATTATACACACACATCATCCGTCCTCCTGTCATAACAATACAATACAGCATAGTAGCAGCTGTGTATTGTTGTGTTATAAGGAAGGCAGTGAAAGATATTGCGATTACATCGCAGTGCAGGAGAAAAGGGCCAAAGCCTTCAAGGTTGTGAGTGTCTTTAGGGCAGAGTGTGTGTATGAAGGGTGTGTGCGGGGGTGGCAGTGGTTCTGACCAAACAACAGAGTCAAGTACCAGTCAGGGAGCTCGTGCTAATCTGACATGACGTGCTCTATATTTACTCTCTACAGATCTCCCCTTTTCTCCAACACCCACTTAAACTGCTCCCTCCGTGATTGTTGTTGGTAGTTTCCTCTATGATGTTGTTGGTATTTCTTACCATATGGTCAGTATGAAGAAAGTTCAGAGCTCAGAGTAAATATGGTCCAAACACAATAAAACCCTCAGTGGTCACCCATGCACACTGGGAATGTGTGTATATGTTTATGTCTCTAACAGTGTTTTTCTCCGCCCATGTCTTTCTGCCACCACCCATCATCTAGACACGACCACAAGAGACTACTTCAAGAGTTACCCAATGGTAGACTACACCCATCATCAGTCCCCTCCCACTTTCCAACCAATCAACTTCCATCCCAAGGACAAGCCCTACCTCCCGCCGCCAGACATCCACGCGCCACTGGCCATCACCATCAACACCCCTCAAATCCCCAAGCCTAAGATCTCCAAGACCAACACCCACCCGCTCACATCCAGCTCAGCCTTCAAAGTGTGGGACCCCAGTAAGAGCCATGCCTCCCACCCAGTGGCTGCCCACTTGGCCCTCCAGGGGCAGCATCACCCCATCCAGCAGCAGCAGCATCAGCCAATGCACCATCAAAACAGCCGTCGCCAGGCCTACTCCAACAAGAGGCAGTTCAGCATCGAGACACTGCCCGAGCTCTTTTCTCAGCCGCTGGGCTACGGCCACTCGCCACGCATGTACCCCAAGCACAAGGGACTGCCCACCAACAGCAAGACCGAGGTCACTGTCTGAACACGGGCTGATTATTGGCTCAGTGGGAGACTGGAGAAACCAATTGGAGTTGGAAGGGGAAAGTTCAGATATCTTTTATATCCACAGCCGTAATGGCGAGAAAAGGGAAGGAAATGCATCGTAGCCGGAAGTTTTTACATTTTCCTCGTTATTGTTGACAAAACAAACAATAATGTGCGTGATATCTGCGTACTTTTAGGGCGACTGGATTAAAGCAGCAGCCGCTGCAGATCAGCGGTGAAGATGGTGGATGTTCAGGTGGCTCTTTGAACTCCACGGCTATCCTAAATAATTGAGTGGCCACACTGTGTGTCGGGACGGCTCTGTCCCTCCTCTCCTCTCAACCGCCCCCTCCACCACGTGCAAGCGTTCAAAACCCACGCACAATTTGCGCCACAGACTAACCCACACTCTGTGGCTGTCAGTGTCGCTGTCAGTCAGCGTTTCCCCTAAGACTCTGGCTTCCAATAAGCAGAGACAGAGCCACGGGGGGAGCAAACAAGATGAGAATGATCTGAACCAGCACACACACACACACACACACATAACACACACTATTTGTACACACACTACTTCACAAACTTCCCAGCAGGGGTGTCTCAGACCAGTGACACACAAGCAGACACACATTCTTGTCCCTCTCTTGCTGCAGCGGTTTGTTGAGCAGCTAATTCCAGTCCCTGTCCATTGTGTTGCTGTGGATGTTTACCTCTGTAGCCCCAGGATGTGTCAGGATGCCTAAAGAAAGGGGGGGAAGAGCCCATGTATCCAGAAAGGGCATCATAAAGTCACTGATTTTTTTTCACTCTCTGTGTCTCTGCTCCACACTGAGCCTCACAAATGAGACAGTGGTTGTGTCAGACAAATGTCAGCCATTGCTGCATGCAGGTACAGGGCTTTGGTTATACCAGGGGAGGAAAACCAACCTCCAACGTCAGCGATTCTCTTCATTGGGACAGATACATTTGTTTGTGTGGAAAAGATTTCACAGTCAGAGAGTCATGCTTCACACCGCAGTGTGCGTCTGCAGGAAGAGGAAGCAGTGATGCGTTATAGGGACAACATCTCCCAGCATTATGGCTTTTCCTTAACACAATTATGTGATGTATGTGTTGACTGCTGCAACACTAACATAATCTGAGAGCCTGACACCACTCATCCGCACACTGCAATCTCACAAAAACACCACAATGACTGCCCACAACTAAACAAAGAGCAATCTCTGCACCAAATCCATTTTAACACACCTCATTTCTTAGGAATGGGAAACATTTTTCATTTTAATACGGACACAATAATATTATTTATTGACAGCGTGTGCTGTGTTGAGATTTCAAACATTACGTTTAGCTTTGCCTACTTTGTTTCCCACTGTACAGTGTCAGGGGTCAGCCCATAGATCATAACAATAGCTCACTGCTATATTTCAAACGGTTGTATTTCCCAGATGAGCAGTGACCATATAGATTTCAGGAGCAATATTTTTCTGAACAGGGCAGTTGCCTTTATGTCTCAGCCTAAGTTCTCCATCTTTCCATTTGATAAATAGCTACTCATTTCTCAATTGAAATGACTATTTCAGAGTGTAACTCGCCACTGAAAGTGAGTTGCCCTGGCAAAGCATAAGGAAAAGTCTGCTTCACACACATAAACTGTTCATATGCAGTTGACTATGAAGGCCACATAGCCAGGAGGCAAATCCTGTTTATTTAGAAAACTGTGGTTGTCACTTGTCACTTTATTTCGATAGTTTTGAGATCTCTCAGCTGAAGTTTGATTTATAGGAAAATTATAGTTATTGATAAAGATTTGTTACATGGGGACAGAGGACATGCCGCAGTGCATATGCCTGGCACATGCTACAGCACAGGTGGTGGAAACCAATCTAGCAGTAGCTTTTACCAGTCACACACTATTTAGTACTTTCTCTTGCTTATTTTCTCACTCTCTGGATCTCTGTCTTTCTCCCCCCAACAGACTGTCATTTACCCCCAGCCTCCCTGTGAGCATCTCTCTGCATCTCCACAGAGAACTCGGATGGGTTCTGAGCCCTTGTCTGTTTTTTTTTTGTGTGTGTGTTTTTGTTTTCCAGTGCTCTGATATTCTTTCCAGCTCCGCTTCTGCGTGTGTGTTCGTTTGTGTGTGTGTGCGTGTGTGTATGTGATTGTGTGTGAGGGGTCTAGTCGAGGGATTATAATTAATGATAGAGTCAGTCACAATGGCAGGCTCCAGATTTCCTCCCTCATACAACTTCGCAGTCATATGCATGCAGTGACTCACACAAACCCGACACACACGCAAAAAGGATTGACACAGACACACAAAGTCAGCCTGGGACATAAATGGCCAGCTGCTTTGCAATACATTATTCACATTTGGACATTTTCCATTGCCAACCTTAAAACCAACTGAGTGAAATTTATGTTTTCATTTGTGAGCAAAAATGTCAATCAGTCAAATTTCCCAATCTGCATCTCAATTTTATGGAGCAGTGCATGTACACAAGCAGATAAAATGAGCAGCAGGATAAAACTTTAATGAGAGAGAGTAAATTAGCAATATAATGCGTGTTTGCATTGTAGCAATGGCTTCTCCACTTCACCTCAACAAGATGAGGAAAACCTGTTAAGCAAGCTGTTGGATTGGTGCTCAGAGCTGCTGGCACGCGGTTGTGACAAAGGATAAGCAGAGAATGGGAGATCATGAATACAAAAGCATAAATGGGATATGCATGGTGTGAATATGCATCAAACGCATCTGCGCTTATGTTCTCTTCTGTGCTGCGCAGTACGTAATGTTTCAGATGGTTTCTTCTTTATGGCTGCACCGTCGCTTTGAGTTACATCCCCATGAGGTACAACACTGTCAGTGGGTCACTTCTTATAAAAAGTTTACTCTCCCCTAAAACCCCCAAAATATCATCTGGAGTTTGTTCTCAATCACTCCAAATGCATTTGAGGTTGACAATAAAGAAGAAATTAAACCAGCAATATGCATCAGTAAAGCAATAAGTGCTCAACCCTCCTCACTATGGGTGGAAGTGGGTGGTAACGATGGTGCGGGCGTTAAATATTAAGCAAAAGGCTGAGCGCCTCTGCACAGGGCTCTGAAGCAGATGAAGGAGATGGGAAAAGAGGAATGGGTTTGCATGGACACGGCTGATATGATAATGGCTGTTTTTCATTCAGATTTGTCTGGTTCTTCTGAAAACTATTTACTCTGAGTTTTTATCTCTCGGAACCCCTCAAACCACCATCTTTCAAAAACATTCTGTGACTTCAGTGCAAAAGTAAAGTCGCACCGTCTCACCACTAAAGTTGTTTTGGTCGGGTCTTGGAGGAGCCCAGCGGTACTCCAGACAGAAACATTGGCTGTGGTTGTAGTGCTCCTGCTAAACAAATGGCACCGGACGTTTAACCACAGTGACAACAACAGCACTAGGAGTTGAGATGAGAAGAATCAGACACTGAGGACAGTGCGCCAATGTTTTCTCAAGTCTCCTCACATTCTGTTTTGCTGATATGGATCACGATTGGTCGACGGAGCTGGAGCAAGCACTGTGAACTGCTGATTCTTCTTTTAGCGATCTGCGTCAGAGGTGTCACGATCACTCAGAGAAATCATGCTGACGTGCTGGAAAATGGTGACATCTTTTTAATGTTCATTTCCTTTTGGACATACGTCCTGGATCCCTGGATTTCTTTTTCCCCTCTTGCAGGACGGGATGGACTATAGCTCTCCACAAGCAAAGCAATGCAGGTGAAGCTGAAGACTAGACTGAGGACAAACTTTGATGAGCCACAGTTTTACCTCTGTCATGGACGATGTAAAGATTTGAACACATACATGTACATACACAGGAAACAAGGAGCCACAGAGGTGTTATACTAATTATATCTTCCATATGATGTCCACATATTTGTGGCACAAAACGGGACCAAAAGCCTTGAATCAGGAGAAACTGAGTACACCTAACTGATGCTTCACTATCCAAAACAGTGACAATGCCGAGACTGTTTTGGATCATCAGCTTAGAGTGACTTTACTCAATCTCTCTTGATTAGTAACAGACTATGGCGTCGCTTGCTCATCTCAGAGCGTATTGACTGTTGTTTGTAAAACCTCCTCTATGTAAAAGAAACAATGCAAGTATTCTACTGCAGGTTATCTGAATGCAACCTGGTAGACATACTTGGGCTCCATGATCCTTAGCAATATATAGATTATTGTGGATGGTTTGGTTGTTTCTTTGTTTCCTGTCAGTTTGTTTTGTTTTTGTACTGTGGGGTTTTTGGATTGAGCTTCTGTTAAAAACAACAACATAAGAAACGTTCATTTGACCAATGGAAATTTAAAAGTGCTTCCGGGTTTAGACTCATGGCTGCACACCCTTCAGCCTCCCCCCCCGACTCACCCTCTCTCACCACCAGGCGGTGTGTTTTGTTTGAAGCTTGTGATCTTTTGAGTTCTATTGTACGGTATTCACGCACACGTTTTTAATGTTAAATGATATCGCATTGTATCCAAGTGCTTTGCCAACACATTCGCTGAAGGACAAAAGGAAGATTTCCTGTACAGCTTTTGCATCTGCATAAAATTAAAAGAAAAAAAGTCATGCGTTGTTTCATAATACTTTGTAACAGGTAGCAATAGGCTGCCTTGGATTGCTATGTACTACTTGTGTATATATGTATGCTGTACCACTTTGTCTGCTGTGAAACTTGTTGAATACTCAGCTTATATAAGGGCTTTTTATAGATATAAAAGCAGACTGGGCAATCTGACATCACTCTCTGCAACTTGAGACAATTTCTGTTTTTTGTGACAAACTGAATTTTCATGCATACACAGTACTATATAAATAAAGTTTTGACTGATTAACTGACTGTCAGTCTATAGGCACTCATACCATGTCAGCCCATTTGTCCTGTTTGAATAAATCTTTCAAGAAATACAGCAGTTATTTGGTAGTCATTCTTGCAACAAAGAATTAGCATTTTCATTTTCTAGCCGAGATCATTGTTTATGTCTCTTCAAGAATTACGAATCTACAGCTACCAGCTAATAGTCTTATCTTAGTTTCATTTAGTTTATTTTTGCTTAAATTATCTTAGATTAAATATCAATAAAATAATTTCCGTTGTAGAATATTCCAGTTGTCTGCTTGTCTATGTTTAGAATGTTGCATTTAATTCACATTATGTGCTTGAAAATGTTTCCTGGATCTTTATGTTTTTAACTGTGTTCTTTAATTTCAGCACTTGCAAAGTGAAGGTGACGCCAGGTAATTTTCATCCTGCAGCTCGCATTATCCAGTTCTCAGCTGAAGGAGTTGATTGGTTCTGACGCTGATAATATGATTCATCCTGCAATAAAGACACTTTGTTAAGCAGGAGTTTAATTGTTTTTGACCTGAGGTCATTTTACAGTGCGGAGAGAGCAGGAGAGACAGAGAACAAGGAGCGCATGATCAGAGTAAGTGATCTGACCTCCAGTTGTGTTGCATTTTCTTTACATTAACCATGTTTGCATGCATTTATTAAAATGCTGTTCTTTGTGTACACTGCCTAAAGAAATACAGCAAGATAAGCATATCTAATGTGCACAATGTGAGCAATGTTGCTAAGGACATGAGTGAATGAGCACAGATGTTTAGTCATGAGGACCAAATGCCACAGAACAATATAGAAAACAGCGTCATGTTTATTGTAAATGTGCACAAACAATGTCAGTTCCTGTACAATCAGTCAACAACTGAGGCCAAAGTTAAAGTGGATATACGTCACAGGAGGCTCATCTGGCCATGTAGAGGGACAGGGTAGAAAGGCACTGCTAATGGTTATTCCATAGCACACTGTATGATAATATGCTTTCACGTTGCTGCTCCCTGAGGCATAAGGAACAAAGTTGCTGCATATTTTATTCAAATGCACTTAAAACCAAAAACAGAAAGAAGTTTTGTGGTCTGAATTGGATAGAAATAATTTAATTTATGAATAATATGTAAGGTTGTGTGTGTGTGTGTGTGTGTGTGTGTGTGTGCGCACATCAGCCCCAGCTGTCATTGATGTCACAGTTCATTTGTATGTCTCAAGGGCTTGGACCAAATCCATCACAGAGAGCAACAAGCCAAATGCCACAAACCATGTCCACTGTCTCTCGCCCTCTCTCTCTCTCTCGCCCATGGCAGGCATCCTGCGGCACCAGTGTACAGTGTACAAATGTTCTTATTCAGGTCAGATGATACTGAAATATGTTCAGCAATGTCTTTCTGTTGAACAGCTCGACACGACTGATCATAATATTAGTAATGTCATCACGTCATGTTCTGTTTTGTTTGCAAGGCATTCATTTTACATACATCATGGTTTATTGTTTTTGGAAATATTCAAAAATATTTTTTTCATTGTCTCACCTTCCCCTCTAATGGCATCATAGTTTTTTTATAATAATTTATTTATTTTTAAAAACGTTTTATTTGCTTAATCACTATCCAGGTGTCATTGTCAGTCCCTTTTCCACGAGGCCACTCACTGCAGTAGGAATGCCATTTTTTGATTTCTGGGAATAGATGTTGCAGCTTATGAGCTAAACAAAGTACATTATATTTTAGTGTTAAAATAATGTTACTTTTAAAATTAAAATTTTAATTTTATAAGTTTAACAATTTGACTTTTGTGATTGCTGAGATAAACTCAGTGGCGTTCTAACACCTGAGACAAATAAATAATAATAAATAATTCAGTTCAAACTAATAGTAGCCCCGCGGACAAGAGATCATTTCCGCATGCTGCTTTCAGTGACAGCCCGATGATTGGCTCGTTCTACAAAGTACCCAACATGCGCAACCAATCAGAGCGCACCCCCCCCCTCTCTCTCTGCTGGCCCCGCCCTCATTAACACCACGGCGTCCTCTTGCAGCAAGAGGTATCGTATGTTTCATTGGAGGGAGTCATCAATCACGTGCCAGGTTGTCAGTGTTTGAAACTGCTTTTTAGTCAAAGTAAGTGGATTAATTTCAGTTGAAGTCGATGGTGAAGTTTTGTAACATTCAACAATTCAAACAGGCAACAAGAAGCATGTCATTGTAAAAAGGGCTGTAGCTCTTTTAGATTGTTATTAGATATGATGTGCAGCAGAATGCTAACAGGCTGCTAACTGCTAACCACCACCTTGTTTATAATATGTAAAGAACTGGGTGTTGAAAAGAAGAAAAGTAGCTGATCATGTGATCTGTTCACAAAGAAATCCACCACAACATAGGTCTGAGTACAGATGTACATGGGAGCGTTTTTGACTTTGTCATGTGTGAGGGGTTGTGTGTGTGAGATGGTCTGCTCATGTGTTTGTGTGTGTGTGCTGGTGTTACCATGTATTTGTCAGTACTGTCAGCCTCTGCCCTCACTACACAGCACTTTTCTAAAAACAGACACTTAGGTTGCACTTTGATTTCATTACAGAAAAGTTTGATTGAGGGTGATTTGAGGAGAGGCTTTAGATCACTGCATTAGACTATTGATAAACCAGCACACACAAGACTGAGTGACTCACTTTGCATTATTTTGGATTGTTAATCAGAACATTTGGGAAGTAGAATATGGTTTGTGTGGTCAGTGTAAGGAGGACAGTGTCTTGAAATCACAAAGCTCAATTACATAGATTTCTGTTCCTCGTTCATTTTGGTAATTATGTTATAGTTTTGACTTACTGTTTAAAAAAAAAAGTAAAATACTGTAATTGCAGAATATCATCACTCTCATACGTCCCAACATTCTATAATTAGTCAGCCAACTCCATGTGTGCTTTTCACTTGTTATCCCCACTTCCTGATTTTGTGAAAATGAAAATTCATTGTCATAATACCAGTGGATATTTGTGGCACAAAACGGGACCAAAAGCCTTGAATCAGGAGAAACTGAGTACACCTAACTGATGCTTCACTATCCAAAACAGTGACAATGCCGAGACTGTTTTGGATCATCAGCTTAGAGTGACTTTACTCAATCTCTCTTGATTAGTAACAGACTATGGCGTCGCTTGCTCATCTCAGAGCGTATTGACTGTTGTTTGTAAAACCTCCTCTATGTAAAAGAAACAATGCAAGTATTCTACTGCAGGTTATCTGAATGCAACCTGGTAGACATACTTGGGCTCCATGATCCTTAGCAATATATAGATTATTGTGGATGGTTTGGTTGTTTCTTTGTTTCCTGTCAGTTTGTTTTGTTTTTGTACTGTGGGGTTTTTGGATTGAGCTTCTGTTAAAAACAACAACATAAGAAACGTTCATTTGACCAATGGAAATTTAAAAGTGCTTCCGGGTTTAGACTCATGGCTGCACACCCTTCAGCCTCCCCCCCCCGACTCACCCTCTCTCACCACCAGGCGGTGTGTTTTGTTTGAAGCTTGTGATCTTTTGAGTTCTATTGTACGGTATTCACGCACACGTTTTTAATGTTAAATGATATCGCATTGTATCCAAGTGCTTTGCCAACACATTCGCTGAAGGACAAAAGGAAGATTTCCTGTACAGCTTTTGCATCTGCATAAAATTAAAAGAAAAAAAGTCATGCGTTGTTTCATAATACTTTGTAACAGGTAGCAATAGGCTGCCTTGGATTGCTATGTACTACTTGTGTATATATGTATGCTGTACCACTTTGTCTGCTGTGAAACTTGTTGAATACTCAGCTTATATAAGGGCTTTTTATAGATATAAAAGCAGACTGGGCAATCTGACATCACTCTCTGCAACTTGAGACAATTTCTGTTTTTTGTGACAAACTGAATTTTCATGCATACACAGTACTATATAAATAAAGTTTTGACTGATTAACTGACTGTCAGTCTATAGGCACTCATACCATGTCAGCCCATTTGTCCTGTTTGAATAAATCTTTCAAGAAATACAGCAGTTATTTGGTAGTCATTCTTGCAACAAAGAATTAGCATTTTCGTTTTCTAGCCGAGATCATTGTTTATGTCTCTTCAAGAATTACGAATCTACAGCTACCAGCTAATAGTCTTATCTTAGTTTCATTTAGTTTATTTTTGCTTAAATTATCTTAGATTAAATATCAATAAAATAATTTCCGTTGTAGAATATTCCAGTTGTCTGCTTGTCTATGTTTAGAATGTTGCATTTAATTCACATTATGTGCTTGAAAATGTTTCCTGGATCTTTATGTTTTTAACTGTGTTCTTTAATTTCAGCACTTGCAAAGTGAAGGTGACGCCAGGTAATTTTCATCCTGCAGCTCGCATTATCCAGTTCTCAGCTGAAGGAGTTGATTGGTTCTGACGCTGATAATATGATTCATCCTGCAATAAAGACACTTTGTTAAGCAGGAGTTTAATTGTTTTTGACCTGAGGTCATTTTACAGTGCGGAGAGAGCAGGAGAGACAGAGAACAAGGAGCGCATGATCAGAGTAAGTGATCTGACCTCCAGTTGTGTTGCATTTTCTTTACATTAACCATGTTTGCATGCATTTATTAAAATGCTGTTCTTTGTGTACACTGCCTAAAGAAATACAGCAAGATAAGCATATCTAATGTGCACAATGTGAGCAATGTTGTTAAGGACATGAGTGAATGAGCACAGATGTTTAGTCATGAGGACCAAATGCCACAGAACAATATAGAAAACAGCGTCATGTTTATTGTAAATGTGCACAAACAATGTCAGTTCCTGTACAATCAGTCAACAACTGAGGCCAAAGTTAAAGTGGATATACGTCACAGGAGGCTCATCTAGCCATGTAGAGGGACAGGGTAGAAAGGCACTGCTAATGGTTATTCCATAGCACACTGTATGATAATATGCTTTCATGTTGCTGCTCCCCGAGGCATAAGAAACAAAGTTGCTGCATATTTTATTCAAATGCACTTAAAACCAAAAACAGAAAGAAGTTTTGTGGTCTGAATTGGATAGAAATAATTTAATTTATGAATAATATGTAAGGTTGTGTGTGTGTGTGTGTGTGTGTGTGTGTGTGCGCACATCAGCCCCAGCTGTCATTGATGTCACAGTTCATTTGTATGTCTCAAGGGCTTGGACCAAATCCATCACAGAGAGCAACAAGCCAAATGCCACAAACCATGTCCACTGTCTCTCTCCCTCGCCCTCTCTCTCTCTCTCTCGCCCATGGCAGGCATCCTGCGGCACCAGTGTACAGTGTACAAATGTTCTTATTCAGGTCAGATGATACTGAAATATGTTCAGCAATGTCTTTCTGTTGAACAGCTCGACATGACTGATCATAATATTAGTAATGTCATCACATCATGTTCTGTTTTGTTTGCAAGGCATTCATTTTACATACATCATGGTTTATTGTTTTTGGAAATATTCAAAAATATTTTTTTCATTGTCTCACCTTCCCCTCTAATGGCATCATAGTTTTTTTATAATAATTTATTTATTTTTAAAAACGTTTTATTTGCTTAATCACTATCCAGGTGTCATTGTCAGTCCCTTTTCCACGAGGCCACTCACTGCAGTAGGAATGCCATTTTTTGATTTCTGGGAATAGATGTTGCAGCTTATGAGCTAAACAAAGTACATTATATTTTAGTGTTAAAATAATGTTACTTTTAAAATTAAAATTTTAATTTTATAAGTTTAACAATTTGACTTTTGTAATTGCAGAGATAAACTCAGTGGCGTTCTAACACCTGAGACAAATAAATAATAATAAATAATTCAGTTCAAACTAATAGTAGCCCCGCGGACAAGAGATCATTTCCGCATGCTGCTTTCAGTGACAGCCCGATGATTGGCTCATTCTACAAAGTGCCCAACATGCTCAACCAATCAGAGCGCACCCCCCCCCCCCTCTCTCTCTCTCTGCTGGCCCCGCCCTCATTAACACCACGGCGTCCTCTTGCTGTATCGTATGTTTCATTGGAGGGAGTCATCGATCACGTGCTAGATTGTCAGTGTTTGAAACTGCTTTTTAGTCAAAGTAAGTGGATTCATTTCAGTTGAAGTCGATGGTGAAGTTTTGTAACATTCAACAATTCAAACAGGCAACAAGAAGCATGTCAATGTAAAAAGGGCTGTAGCTCTTTTAGATTATTATTAGATATGATGTGCAGCAGAATGCTAACAGGCTGCTAACTGCTAACCACCACCTTGTTTATAATATGTAAAGAACTGGGTGTTGAAAAGAAGAAGAGTAGCTGATCATGTGACAAAGAAATCCACCACAACACAGGTCTGAGTACAGATGTACATGGGAGCGTTTTTGACTTGGTCATGTGTGAGGAGTTGTGTGTGTGAGATGGTCTGCCCATGTGTTTGTGTGTTTGTGCTGGTGTTACCATGTATTTGTCAGTACTGTCAGCCTGTGCCCTCACTACACAGCACTTTTCTAAAAACAGATTTTCTAAGACACTGAGGTTGCGCTTTGATTTCATTACAGAAAAGTTTGATCGAGGGTGATTTGAGGAGAGGATTTAGATCACTGCATTAGACTATTGATAAACCAGCACACACAAGACTGAGTGACTCACTTTGCATCATTTTGGATTGTTAATCAGAACATTTGGGAAGTAGAATATGGTTTGTGTGGTCAGTGTAAGGAGGACAGTGTCTTGAAATCACAAAGCTCCATTACATAGATTTCTGTTCCTCGTTCATTTTGGTAATTATGTTATAGTTTTGACTTACTGTTTTAAAAAAAATGTAAAATACTGTAATTGTATAATATCATCACTCTCATACGTCCCAACATTCTACAATTAGTCAGCCAAATCCATGTGTGATTTTCACTTGTTATCCCCACTTCCTGATTTTGTGAAAATGAAAATTCATTGTCATAATACCAGTGGGCCAAAAATAAAGCCAATACAGACCTTTAGGGTTCCCCCACCTGTCCAATCCCACTTTAACCACTGGATATATAGTAAAAGCTCATGTCATCTCTTTCAGTGACATACAGGTAGAAAGACAGTCAGAGAAGGATCAACCATGAGAAATTTAAAGAAATCTTGACATTTTGTGCCGCATGTGTTCAGCCAAAAAATGAATTCCTCCCATTGCAATGTGGAGGAAGCTCTGGCACTTTACCAGCCCACCTTCCTGCATCCAACTGAAAAAAATGGAATTTAACCAGCACCTGACAGGACCAGATAAGACATGAGCTTCCACACAAAGCGGCTCTGTGGAGATGACAATGACGGGGTGGCGGCACCAAAAAAACAGAAGGTGAATGGGAGGGTGGATCAGGGGAGAACGTTTCTCCTTTCTGAAGAAAGATTGTCAGAAAGAGAATGAGACTGTGCCAGATTATACCGGGAGAAGAAAAGGAAAACAAAAGAAGGGAAGATGACATTTCCAGCTGCACAGGGGGAAAAAGTAGGCGAAGGGGCGTGACAGTACTGCGGTGCATACAGTAAGCTGTGGATAGAGAGAGAGACAGACCGACCAGAGGGCCCCAGAAGGACATACTGCAGGACACAGACAGACAGGCAACCAGAGTGAGCAGCAGGAGTGTGGAGGATAATTCAGCTAATGCTGTGTCCGACTGGAGAGCTCACAGCTGGAAGTGGGGCCATGGGGATTTAAGGAAGTGCTGAGCCGATGCTTCAATGGGCTACGTGACATGGAGAATCAAACGCATGTGGATTTCATTCATTTCAGAGCCCCTGCACTGTTTTTCACTTAGATATTTTTATGAGTAGGAGCCCAGACAAAAGCATCTCTCCATAAACGCGACACATATGGAATTCACATATATTTACCTTAATATAAGAACGTTTCTCTTTGTTTTGCCTTTTTCTTCCTTTGCCGCTTTTGTTTGGTACATTTTTAAATTCTTATTATTATTCTTACTTATCATTTTATCATGATCAAATATGTTTGTGAGTATTTGTCTCTTCTGTTGACGTTAGCAGCTCTGATCGGATAATACGCTGCAGAGCATTAAAAAGCAGCTGGAGAGCACTGGGTCATTTGAATAAGAGTTAATAAGAAGTATCAAGTTAACATAATATGTGGAAGGCAGGGAATTGGAATCACGGGGAAACAGCATGACACTGAATATCATCAGTGACAGAGGGTGAAAGAAAGACCCACACTAGTGCACACAAACGCAGCCTTATCTACCCTGTGAACACACATATCCACTCTGTGCCTGTTTATTCATACAACATGCAGGTTATTGCATATCATTTTCCCTTCTTTCACATTGCTGCACATCCTTCTCTTTCACAGCACAGGGTACTGTACCTAAATATGGAGTGAAGCTTCAGAAGACGACTTGCAAATTACTCTGTAATTCAGTTTTCATTGTCAGTGTGTTGCCTCAGTGAAATACATACAACTTCTTTAATAAATCACATATGCAATATGTAATAATGACAGCATGCATATATAGTATTATTAATCACTGACATATGTAAAGATTTGATAACACCGCAGATCCTTCTCAGTTGGCTTCTGTTTGTTTTGACAGGTAGACCTTCATCAGGCGACACACCACTTGCTGACATCTCTTCAGCTGGAGCTGATCTTCTGGTTTCTTTAGCAGCTGTTGCCACATCAGGTAGGTTTGTTTTGCCTTCATCAGCACAGGGAGCTGCAAAGTCAACTGCCTCCAATCCATCCAACTTACTGTCCTGTGATATCAGTCACAGTGAGAAAAATATGACGAACAGTGACCTGCTGCGAGTTGTTGCCTATTGAATCAATTGGATGGCTCATGGACATTAGTGGCTGGAGGTAAGACACAACAGGCTACATCCTCTGGCCAGGATCCGTCTGCAGGAGAGACTTCAGAAGGCTAACATGATGCACAGGCAGTGAGGGATAAACTGTAACCAACAAAACTGACCATGTCATGTTAAAATGTGAAGGGTCTGATGAGCGGGGAGTCTGTAAGATGTGATAGTCGAGAGCGACGAGAGAAAAAGCAGGTAAATGAGAAGACAAGAAGGAAGGAGAGAGAGAAAAAAACAGAGGAGAGACAGTAAGTGAGATTTAGTAGAGGAGGAATAAGGGAGAAAAGGGGATAAAATATTGGGTGAAGGATGGAGCATAAGAAGGCAGAGAGAGTTCCTCAGGGATCATGGTGCTATCAGATGGATGTTCTTCCATCTATCTGCCCCATCTACTGCTTCATAAACTCAATTAAACTGCAGGTCTCTCGTGACAGAACTGGCTCTTTTTCGAACTTTTCATCTAAATCTTACTCTCCATCTCTTCTCATCTCCCAGTTTGTGTCACCGGTTCCCTGCCCCCCCCCCCCCCCTTCAACAGCACACCCTGCCTCAACTGTCTGCAAAATATTGTTATATCAAAGAAAATTCCAAATGTCATAACAGTTCATTGATCACCACCTCGACATCTTCTATCACTGTTTGACCAGACTCCAGCTTTGCAAAATTCTTTGTAATCTAAAACGCATTGTCATTTTAAATATTTATCTTTGTTTTCTCCATAAACAAAAGCCATTTCGGGCCACATTTTCTAACTCATATCAAGGGACCTCAATTTTATTAACCCAGTGACAAGCAAAATTCCACCTGCCTTCAGTGCTTGGACAACAGGGATGTTAAAGAAAGAAAAAAGAAAAAAAAAAAGAGACAAGTGGCCGGGACTACTTCATAAATCGCTGACAGGCACCAATCAATACATCTGCTTTAAAGGGGAAATGATAGGAGATGGTGGGCAGCAGACAGCACATAAAACTGATGGATAGATAGAGGCAGGACCTACTGCACAAAATTAATTAAACTGAAGGGAATTCATGGTGATTGGACATATCCATAATTACCCTGGCCAGAGCCGCGTGTGCATGTGTGTGTAATGATGGCGGTCGTATCACAGATATAGACCGGGTTGGGTTGTGTGTGGCTTTTAAATTAACTCTTTGGAAGTCAAGTCCCAGCCAGTAAACCAGTCAGTCTCCAGGTCACAGGCCACACCGTCTGTCTGGTCGTCAGTCACTCTGACCTGACCTGAAAGTCACCCACAATTCATCAGTAAGTACCCAATGGGACAATGCTATTTATTTTTATAGCTTTTTATTTCTTTATATATATTTCTTTGTGTGTGTGTGTGTGTGTGTGTGTGTGTGTGTGTGTGTGTGTGTGTGTGTGTGTGTGTGTGTGTGTGTGTGTGTGTGTGTGTGTGTGTGTGTGTAAAGCTCAAACTGACCAAATAATACATTTAATAATAAATAATAAAATAAATTTCACTCACATCAAAAGCCATCTGCCTAAATGGCTTAAGCCATTTAGAATGGCATCATATCTGAGTCAGTACACACCAGATTCTGTGAACCAGCTGTTTCTGTTAATCTTCCTACTTTTATTTGATTTGTACAAACAGTGGAATGATCTCACAGATACAGAGCTATAAAAGCACAATGTGTAACATTAGGGACCGATCACTCTCTGAATATGACCGCATCCTCACGCTCTCCATCACTACCCTCTTAGTGTCACTTTGAACTAATCTACCACTGCACCAGCATCTCCCACCATCAGGAGCTGCACTTTTCTGTTCCACTTCATTTCCAGCATTTATCTGCTGCATCTGAGGATTTCATTCCCTCTCCACCAGAGCTAGAGCACTGGGATTCGGTCAAGAAGCAAAAAGCTTAACAATCAGTGCAACAAAAAGAGTGTAAAAATATGAGTCAAGAATGATCCAGTGTTTTGATTTTCAATTTAATATTTATCAGTGTCAAGAGTTGACACTTTACTTTTGATTTTAAAAGGGCTGAGGGTTCGCGTTTTGCCTTGAGTCTTTTTTCAATAGAGTTTGTTCGTACATTTTCTATTCAAAGTTGTCTCTTACTTAATGGCACGTCAGATTAGATTTGCATTTAGATTTGCAAAGCCTCATCACTCTGATTCCTAATGCAGCTCCCATCCTTTAATCAGCCACACTTGGCAATACGTCTGACACCTGTGAGCGGCAGAGCTCATCCATTACCCTCGGCTTTGCAGTTAGTTGGCCTGCGCCTCCGTCAGTGCCACAATGAACAATTCGATCGCAATCACTTTGGGTTAAATCAGTGCAGTCTGTCTTTGTGATTGCTGAATGAATGAATAAATGAACGAGTCATGCCAAGACGCTCCAACACATAATCAGGATTGTTTCGCAGACCAAATAACTCGCGTCCTCTCTTGTAGAGAACGATTAGAAAATGAAGATTGTGATGTTTGAATGCATAATGTTACGACACTTCAGTACTTAGCTGAATGGCCGATGTTATGGGGTCAGTTTGGGAGGAACTTGCCCGTTATGTTGTGCTATTAAAACCACAACACTTGACTGCAGCAGAATATAAAGCCCGAGATCCTGCAGCTCGGTGCCTTGTGTACCCCCTGTTATCCAATTCTCTCTGTTTTTTGTCTCTACCCCCACTCTGTCTGTGATAAGATCCTTCTTTCATGATTCCAGTTGGGAGGAAAATGCCTCCAAGCAGCCCATAGCAAAAGACGTGGCAAAGAGAAAGTTTGTAAGAAGGGAAATATATTTGGGTAAGTGAAATATACTGTTTTTTAAAAATGCATGAGGATTGAAACAAAGTAGACTAAAACAGCAAAGGACAGAGAAATGCCGAATAAATTTAAGTACACCCAAAAAATGTGATGGAGATAAATACAGCATGTGATTTCAGTATGGCTGTGTTTAGTTTCCAGTGTGCGCTCCCCCGCGGGTCTGTTTCTTTGAGTGTGTCTCTCTCTTATTCTGTTTGTGTCCCCCTCTTCTCATTTGATTGACTCAGCTCCCTGCGTCTTCAGTGTGCCTCAGTGTCTTTCACGCGCTGTGCTGTCACCGAGCTGCTCGGGGCTACTTGTTTCAGCTCATCAGTAAAGTCAAGTGTGGAGTGCAGGGCTCAGCTTTCTGGCACTGTGCTCACATCTGAAAAATAAAACAAAAACAAACTTCCAAGCTGGTATTTTTATCCATCCTGAGCAACTACACCATTGTTGACTATATATTTGTCAAATCCAGCTGTCAGACTTTAACCTTTTTTTTTTTCAACCTTTACCTTGAAAAGCAGCAAAAATAACTCAAAGCCAAACAAGCAGAACTAAAAAAATGCATAGAGCATGGTGCATGGAAAAACGTCCTGATGTCGTCATGATTAACGTGCGCACTGCATAACTGCAATCTCCATTATTTGCCACCATTTATTGCCTGCTGCTCATTATTATTATTATTATTTATAATATATGGCACATTGCATTTGACTGTTAGTATAGTATTATACAGTATTGTATAGTATAGTATTGTATGTATCATTAACATCTTTGACCAGGTTTAAATTAGCTATTTAGCTAATTAGCTATTGTTTTTCCAGCCAGAACAGTCAAGTGATAGAAGAATGAGAAGGTTTCTGTAATTTACATGTGTCATGCGCATAGAAATTGTGTGTTAATAGAAAGCATGAATGGTTTTGTTTACAGGAAGTAAGGGCAGAGCTAAGTAAAGGGCCATTTCTCTGACTTGCAGATTGAAGCCAAAAAACCATTTTTCCAGCACATCAGATGAAAAGTGTGATAATTTACGGGTGCATTCATCATATTGGAAGAAGTATATCTGCAGCAAGATTCGATTTTTTGTGTCAGTGACTGTGAGATCATCGTGACAGCTAGAAGCCCGACTCCTGACTCACTGTATTGTTTGGTTTGCACGAGGATAGAAACTTTTCCAACTTCATCCTGCTATTGAAGAGGAAAACGTCCTCGGGTCACATAAAAGGAATTCAGCACTTTGCTACAGTCACGATTTTCCAAAGGGGACAGATGTTCTGAAATGTCGTTTGTCAGTTTGTCATTTCTTATTTTTTCCTACCTTCCTTCATCCACTATAACTTCTCTCCATGTTATGCCTTTTTTTTTCCCATTTCTCATTATTTGGGGACAGGTAGGAACCCGCCATCGCTTTTTCCAGTCTACAGTTGCATTGAACTTCTTGAAACTTTCTTAACGGACTTACTTTCTTCCCACTGCTTTGTGGAAGCAGTCGTACGTCATTGTCCGTCCTCACGCTTTGTCTTCGCCCCTCTGTCTTCTTCTGCAGTCTTTAACCTTTCCAGCTGGACTACCATGGTAAACACCAGAATCATTTTTCACAGGTTGAACAGCACACATTGCTTGAGTAGTCAAATACTATGCTTTTTCTCGACATTGCCCTTGTTGTAAATACCGTGCAGTGTAAATACTTAGTGGCATCTCACCTTGGCTTCAGACAGAGACTGATTTAAACCAGTCTTTCCTCTGGTTCTCTGCTGAGCTGCTGAAACTACGTCTGTCAGGATGTTGTTGTATATTGTTCACTGATCTCTGATGGACAAGCTCCAAAACACTGTCACCGGTCACATGTTTAGCCATTGTAATGGTTTTTACCTGTTTAGGCACAACTGGTATTGCTGCTACTGAGGAATTTAAAGCTCCCAGGCCTGTTCTATATTTAGTAAGCCACTGTACAGTTTGAAACAGCTTTCACTATGCCACAATGAAACTGGCATAATTACTACATATTGTGTAATCTTATCTGATTAATCTAAGAGGGTAGACCGCTGAGTAGAAAGTTTTTTCATGTGATCAGTAAAAAACAAGTCTAACTGTTGCAACTGCTACTATGTCCATTAATTGGCTTCCCACTCAACCCATCAGGGGTCATTAGTGTTACTAAAGTCTGTTATTGCCTGCTTCTTTCTCTCAGTCTCTACCTCCTCTGTGCCTCTCTTTCCCTCGCTGCTCGCCCTTCCTCCCTCTCCACCAACCACAGGCAACAGATCAAGTCCCTGTAGACACCAGCACAGTTCTGCAGCTCCACACTTCTCCTAATGATGGACAAAATGGGATTGAAGCCCTGATTCAGCTGTGGATACAACACAGATCAATTTAGCTGTGGAAGATTGTGTTGTGTTTTGTGCGTGCGTGCGTGCGTGCGTGTGCCTGTGTGTGATGTGGAGGTGGTAGGTACTAGAAAGATAAATACACAAAGGCAATTTTACTGGACAGGGATTGCATGCATTCTGTCTTATTGAAATATTTGACCTACACAGGATTTTAAAAATAAAAGACAAAGCGAGAGAGAGAGAGAAAATTGAGATAGTAAATGTTGCTGTATGTTTGATGTTTTGGAAAATGCAGTTCACCACTTTCTTGTCTACACTTAAATGACGACATACAATAAGCGCTACGTTTATGTAGGAATGCACTATAGGATTTTTTTTTTAAGCTGACACCTAGAATAATTCAATAGATTTGAATTTCAAAAAGAATTTTAGAACCTGTAGTTCATGAACATCATCAAGCAAATAATACTGATTTAATATTCCATAACTGACCTCACCAAGTAAACAGTAATATAATAATATTTTGATACTTTTGCTAATATGGGTTATTTTATTAGTTTTTTTGCAGATTAAATGTTTTGATGTATCTTAGATCAGACATGTCAACGACTCTATGTGTAATTAATAGTCAAATCATCAATGGCCGCCTACTTGGTCTGATCCAGTGATATCAGACGTGTAAATGAATTAGTGCTAATCGGTACAGAACAGGCACAGATAAGTCACCTTGAACTGACTAACATACATACTCACCCTGATGTCCAGATGGGACAACCCAAGGGCAAACCAGGAAACAGCTGCAAATGGTGAGCAATGTGGCAGAAGGTCTGGAGGACAGTTCACATATACCTACACATCTATGTATTTATGCAAGGACATGGCAGTTATCCTGGCGCTGGCTTGACAAAGACAAGAACCACACAGCAGCTGTTGACCCAACTGATTCCAAAATAGTGACCTGACCAGCTGGTTGGCTGATCCCCAGCTGGTTGCCTGTGGTGGGAGCTGACAAGTTAGAGGGGGTGAATACAGGAGGATTGGGCCAAGGTGGTCTGGCAAATAGTGTCAGAGTGAGACGAAAGCAAAGAGACAGTCATAATAATTATGTTGCTCTCCTCTGCAACTCTGTGTCAAGCTGACGACGTCCTTTTATTGAAGCAACATTCATCTATTTGTCTAGTCCTTATCTTCAGAGGGTTGTGGGGGGAACATTCACACCTACAGTCAATTTAGAGTCCCCCTCCCCCCATCTGCATGTCTATGGGCTGTGGGAGGAAGCTGGAGTACCAGGAGAAATCCAAAATAAACCTGCATGAGTGCACTTCTAAAGTTATCTTTTTAAAAAAACTCAGTGGAACATTTTGTAATGGCTGCAACGTCTAAGCTTGTTACCGCTGGAAAGCAAAACGGATGATGGAAAATGATAGAGGTTAAGGAACAAGGTCAGGAGAGTCAGAGGAGGAGGCGAGGACAGAAATTAGAGGAGGACAAGGAAGCGGAGTAGGTGCAGCCAAGCAAAAACACTCGGGGTCATTACGGAGTTTGAGAAATAGGGATGGAGCGATGAAGAGGAAGGCAAGAGAGAAAGAACAAGGGGAAGAATATCGAGTTTTAGGGAGGAAGATGCGTTTTACATATTTTTTGCAGATTATTTTTGCTTCAGCCGAGAAAATCTGGTTCAGTCTTTTTGTGGTTTAACTGCTTGAAATGATTTGTGTGTAAATTTTCTTTACATCAAAGAATGTAATCTAGAAGAACCTGAGAATCGAGGCTGTCAACTGTACTGTTTCCTCCCTACAAAACAACAAGCACAGGAGAAGTGACAAACTAAGAACGTGACACTCACCTACTGTGAACTAAATACATTAATCACTCCTCGCTCAAAGTGGTGGGTAACCTTCACCTTAATTATGCATATAAGGACTAAATGAAACATTAAACTGTGGGGAAGTAGTTTCCTCAATGAAACCATCAGCTGAGCTCAAAAAATATTGAAGTGACACTGTGGATCAGTCTATTCACAGAGCCTGAAACAGGCCAATATTTTTATTTATCAGGTGTAAGCGAATAGCCAGTGGGCTTTGTTGTGTTTAAATGAAGTGTGATCAGGTCCATTGTAGGTGACGTCAGTGGCAAAGTATTTCACTGCTATTTCAAGGGCACATTCATGATAGGAATAGGTGGCAGATGGACAATGACAATACGCTTTGCTTGTTATACGTATGAAATGAATCTGTTTCCTCTGCAGGTAGTTATTCTCTCTTAGTGCCTGACAAAACAGCTGAAATTACACCTGTAAAAACACCTGGCTTTTAATGGGACGATCGATGACATTTACATGACCTTTATTGCATGTTACAGCCAAAGCAGTCCCATGACTAATGGAGAGATAAAGTGCAGTTCTTTTGAACCGTGTCCCTGACACAGTTTATCCACCATTGAATTGACAACAGTGGGATTGGAGATGTCCAAGGTATAAAGTAACGGCACATGACTGAGTGTTCAGGATGGTCTTACTTATTATATATTCTTGTTCTAAGTCCAAACAGTCACTGTAGCTTCCTCCCACAGGGAAAACACATGCAGGTTAAATGGTCACATTAAATTGCCTGTAGGTGTCAGTGTGAGTGTAGATGGTCTCACCCGGTGTCCACTGGGATTGGCTCCAGCCGCTCTGGGATTCTCAGGTGTTAAGTGATGTGGCTAATGGACACACTGGCGAAATGTAATATTATATTCAGGACACATTTGCTAAAATGTAGGTCACAGTGGCCACAAATTATTAAAACCTATTTACATTTGAATGATGTGATTTGTGACACTGGAATGAACGATGCCTCACAGCTACAAGAGAGCCTCTGGGCAGAAACGCCGAGTCACCACTATGTGTGATGGCAGGATTTGTCACCACAGCGAGAGGGTCAGTGTTACTCACTGGGTTCTGGAACAGCGATGTTGTCGTGCTAAGTTCGGCCCAGGCTGACGTTACCCTTGAAGTTGGACAGAAGGTCAAAGGTTGTCGAACAACACATGGACGCTCATAATAGTGCTACCAAGTGAGCTGACTCAGCTACTCACCCATGAGTAGCAAGGACAGAGTAGGTCTGAGCGTATCTATTATCAGCTCTCTTTTAGGAAAGGTGCTGATCTGTAGGCCATGGACCATGTCTGGCACAACAGATGTACGTTGCCATCTGGACAATTAAGATATAAAGATACCTTCTTTGACATCATGATTAACACCGCAGAGCTCAAAACTGTATTTTCGCAACAAATATCCAATGTCCAAATGATGAAACCGAATGATTTCATGCCACAAGTACAATCAATTTGTCTATATTAGAAGTTTGTTTTAATTTATGCCAATGTGCCTATAAGACTGTCAACATAGCATTTCTCTCAACAATGTTTTCACATTCACAACTTCGTCGCTCAGTAATTTACTTGTTCGTCAGTGTTAAACAGTAAATTCCCTTTTTTCTGTTGGTGTGTAACTTTTTTCCCTGAGAGCACACAGCTATGCGGGCCACTCACTTGCATCAAAAGACAGGTGTGTTTCCACCATCAGTTTTTGCTGGTTAGTGCCTTTCTTATTGGTTCTTTATAGCAATTTATAAATCAGGGGAAGGGTAAAGTGACAGTATAATAGTCACTGCCATAGTTTGTGCATTGTTGTGAAACAGCAACCTTCAGATCCACCTCTGTCCATGAAAATTCATTATTGCCTTCTTGACTATGCATTTTTAGGTAGAGACAGAGCAACACTGCCTCCTTGCGGATACTCAAAGAACTGCGGGAGGAATAATAGAGTAGGCTATATGTTAATTTCAGGTTGACCAGTCTCTGTTTTATAACCATGAGATAGGAATTTGTGAGGAATTTGGTATTTAGCATGTCTCATAACCATTTCATATTATTATAGCTTATATACATACATTTCTGCCTTAGATAGATATTGTTCCTTTCTCTTGGTAAAGTAACATTCCCACTGGAATCGGTAATATATATTTTATATGGAAAAATCACTTGTTTGTAAATTATTTGTGGTATAATATAAGTTTTTTAAAAACTTATATAAGTTTTGTGACATTGACTGGAAGTTTGTGCAAAGCCATGAGTGTGATGCATAAGAATGTCATGTGCACATGATGATATTTATGATCTGTACAGAGCAATTCTCCTTTATTGATTAGTTTTAATTAGTTAGCTAGTTTATGTAATTAAATAGTTAGTTTATTTCTTATTTAGATCATTTAATTAATTTAATTAGTTTGTGAATTAAGTTTTAACAGTTTAATCCCCTAAGTCTTTAGAGTCTGCAGACCTTAACATATTTGTCATAATTTAAAACTGTATGGTGATGTATTTCCATAAATCAATGACACCACCTGTTACTGCACTTCAATCATATGTCCTTGAAGCTAATTCAAACGGTCAGGAATACACCACACAGTCACAGAGTTGCAGTCGCTGGCTTTATGTGTTGGTCGAATTACAAAAAACATCAAACAAACAAGACAAACAATCTACATAAACATATCTAGCATTTTGACTCAAATAAGAAATGATTCCCATAAATATATGTTTTTATTTTACATTACAGGAAACAGCCAGCAACAACATAGGTTACAGGAAGAAAGGGGAACTTGTCCAGTAATAAATTTCAGTGTCAATTACTTGGTTAGTCGAAGGCGAAATAACAGCACCCAGATTCACCAGAGGGAGGGATTCACTTCTTTATGTTTATTTCTAAGAGAAGCCAAATACTTAAGTTTGTCAGGTAAAACATTTAGCAGGGACTGCTGGCAAGGTTGACTGTTGGTAAGGTTTATTTATTGCAAGATGAAAGTTAATGCTGGTTCAATCACTCTTTGAGATTTATTGTTTATTTAAGCAGGGAAAGGCTTATGAGGTCCTGTGTGTAACATCGTCCTAATCACATAAACCCTAAAGCATGTGATCAACTCTGTGTGTCATCGTGAAGTTAGACAGCTATATGGCCTATCTAACAGCAGAGTGCAGTGGCTAATGCACTGAGATTACAGACTGTAATCCAGATGCTCAATCTGGAATATATTCATCTGTTTATGTTTTAAATAGCTCATATGTGCTTTAAATGATGAATATTTAAGATTTTCAAGTTCAGTTTTTCGTTTTGTGCTATACTACAGCCATGCCAACCCACAACAGTGTTACTACGACTAACTGAGGGGAAATGAAGGCACAGAGTTGTATTGTCTGTCAAACACACTCTGGTGGCTGTTAAAGGACCACAGCAGGTTGTTAATGACTCTGCAGTGCAGGACATGCACCTCAACATTAAAAATATTTATAGGTGTAAAATTGCTTAGAATTTCACACATGGCAAGTAGAAAATGTGTATTGAAGGAAATGAATTCAGGTGTATCAGTGATCGGTACCCATCTGTTAAATGGTGTAGGTAGGCAATGGCTCACTTTTAATCCTTTAGGAAAGTAGATTTAAAACCAGATGTCCTACATTCTTGGTAATAAAAACATTATTTTGTTTTCTTACAATAAAAATAACACAGGGTTGTCTGATAAATGATTTTACAGAATTTCATCTCTGCGTTGTCATGAGTTTCTCTTGTCTCGCTCACTGTGCGCTTAAGTCTTCCTACATTTATTTTCATATACACAAACAAAACAGAAATGAAGGTGAACTGATGACAGTTCTATGATAATCGTAAATACTTAGCACAGTTCATGTAATCTCTTATATAAGCTTATAACCTCTCAGTTAGGTAGGCATCAGTCACCTGCTGTAAATCACAGGTGAGATGAGTGTCAGGTTCAGTATGCAGGTGACAAGAAAGGAGCTGAAGTAGTTTTGACAAAAAAATTAGACAAATACTACAGGTACAAAACAACTACTGATACAAAATCAAATGCAGGCAGACAAATAACAAAAAAGGAAAACAACAAAATAAATGTGCAAAATTAATATCTGATCAACATTAAAAGATTTAAACATCCTTCTCATTTTCCACCAACCTGCATCCATTTAATTGAATATATTAAATGTAAGTGTACACAGATTAATTCCATTGTAATCGGCAGCAAATTACCACTTTACAAACCATGTGTGACAGGGGAAAAGTCAGGGAATGATATCCATTTTGAACACTAATGAACTAAAATAAATAATCAATTAAAGACATTGGGGGGAAATGGTAAAATAAGTTAGCTTCTTGCACTACTGTGATGAGATCTATTGTAATGTATTTTCCACTGTATTGTAATTGCTGTTATCAATATTTTCATTATGAAAAAGTAAAAAAAAAGTTGGAATGCAGTGATTCATGTCTGGTTAGTAAAATACCTGCTGGAATATACTTTGTTTGACTGACTACAACGGAAGTGACCTCGTGAACACTCCTCCACTCTGTTCTGCTCTCTCACGTTTAAATGTTTCTACCCCGGTTGATGACGTTACCTCCTGGAGGGGCGATGTGGATAGAGTCCAGGATGGGCCTCAGTATCTGGCCAAACGGTCTAGAGATGGAAAGAAAACACTTGATTTCATATTTTACACTAAATCCTGCAGCATCATATTTATGTGTGTGTGTTATATGTGTTTCAGTGTGTTTTAGAATGAGACTACTGGAGGCACTTTAGGGCTGCACTCACGTGGAGAGGACTTCAGATGGCAGGTCAGTGATATAAGAGGGGATGGTCCTGCCTGTCAGAAACTGAGCAACCTCGTTGGTGAAAGTGTTACAGTTGTGCTCAAACAGACGATACCTGTCACCTCTAAACCAAAAAGGAATAGAAGAGGGTTAATTGGTCCAATAAGAGCTCTGAAGCATCATCACTACTTAGTTACAGTATATAATCATCTACGGTAATCCTAATGATTAGGCGTAATATATGAACAGATAGTGGCTTTTCTGTGTGTGAGAAATAGGAGAATTTGGTGTGAAGTGGAGGTAGAGAACAGTCACTACACCTGTATGTGCTCTCTCCCAGAGAGGAAAGATAGTCCATGAAGATTTCCTCTGTCACCTCAGTCTCACCCAGTTCCACTACTGTGTCTGGAGGTCCCAGCATTGTCCCACCCTGACAAACATGACACACACAGCGGTCCCCATGTCTGTCTGCATTGCTGCATAGTAACGTGTGAGGGTATAATGTCCTTCTGGCTTACCGGCGGACAGCTGGAGATTCCCTCCCCTCCGAAGAAGAACTCATCACCGTATGCCACTATCGCTGTATGCCTGGGAGAAGAGCACAAAAACAGAGTTTTTGCAACAGGTAACTTTTCTTTAAACTAAATGGGTCAGGAACCATTCGGCAAACCATTTTACTTTCACTTTTTAAAAAATGCTGTAAATTTGTGCACTATCCCCCTTTCAACAAGCCAGTTTTCTAGGTCAGCCTCTGATAAAACATAGGATTGTTTTATTACTTATCTTTTAGCCAAATCCATAATAACGACACTAATTTAGAAAAGGGAACAAACAGGCACTTGATAAAGACTCTTTGACAAGGAGGCCAGCACAATCGCAGCAGTGTGTTCTGGGAGTGTAAGCTTATATAATGCAATGTGACTTGATACATGGGTAACTTTTGTATGGTAATGTGTAATACTGTTTAATTAAGTAATATGTATAATGTAATTAATTGTGTGTGATGCAGAATTAACTATGCACTGTGTATTTAACTGTAATGTATATTGTGTATTGTAACTGAACCACACACTACATGAGAAGCAGCGTTTTCATAGGTTAATGCAGTTTTGAGAATAGCAGGAAGTAGATTCATACCATATACCGTCCAGCTGTTTTCCTGTAAGGGGAAGAGGAGAAAATTAGTGTGTATATGTATATTATGTATGTATGTATGTATATTAGTGTGTAGATGCATCAACGATCTATAGGAGGCTCTGTGTTGAACTCACAGTGTCCATCACCAGCAGCATAACTCAGCCTCGATTTAGTTTAAAAAAAATACTATTTCTTCTCGATAACTCAAGGTCCGTTCAAAACACGGTATTTGTTATCATCACTTGTTTTTCACCAAGGCCAGGATCATCGGATTTTATCTGTACTTACCTAACATGATAGGGCTGAGGCTCCGAGCCATACCTCTGGATAAATCATAAATATACAGTTGGACATTGTATTTCGTGGCATTTGTATCCATAATGTAAAGTCCTGAAATATCTGTTTTTATCTATTCTTCTGTTAGCTGTCTTTGCTAGGTGTCTTTAATTCCACAGCTGACTGGGCGGTGTTCCACGAAATGATGTCATTATGTCGGAAGGGCACTTCCTTTCCTCTGCTTTCAAAATAAAACGTTTAAAGACAAAACTCAATTACACAATAAGAACCGTCTCAAGAAAAATACTTTATTTTAAAGGACAAACGTATAGTTCCGGTTTCGCCCCCACAACGTCTGAATGACTTGACAGACTTTGACAGCGGTTTTGTCAAAGAGGCTGACAACAGTAATGAATAAAGTTTGATTTTTTAAACAAAACAACACTTTAATGTAGAAAGTGGTGTCTGCGTATTTTAATATTGACTGGGGGACTGATAGACAAAGTGATACATATAAAACAGTCAAAAACATAGACTCATTAACATTAATCATCTTCTTCACACTCCGGAACAAAGGGGGGCGCCAAAGCCACAGAAGTGACGTTACAGCCGCCAAAAACAGCAGACCACGCCCTCCCTGCCTCTGAACTCTCCTGACCAAAATAGACAGCTGAGGGCTGAGCAGCTGACATCAACGAAAAATGGCTGCCACCGGAGTTCTTCCCTTTATAAGGGGGGTGGACCTCAGTGGAAACGACTTTAAAGTAAGAATTTTCTGTAATAATCTCTGACTTTGTATCCGTAGCTGTTGATCTTAATCTATAGTTAAAGCTAAAGTTAGAAGCTCTGAGCTTCAAATGGCTAAATGTTGCGCTTGCGCTAACATTAGCATAGCTTAACTTTACTAGCATTGGGCGTTAGCCAGTTTTCAGATGTTAGACATGGAGAGCCTGTCTGTTTTTCTGTCCGGGTGTAACGCGTTCATGTTTTGGGTAATTTGGTTAGCTTTCAAAACCTTATATGCCATTATATTTATAGTATTAGGTAAGTTCCACCGTCGCCTTCACTAGCTGGTTAGCTTTAGTGAGAGTTAGCCGTGGCACACAGTTCGTGTCAGAACATGTCAGCTTTATCATTGTTTAACTTAGATAATGCTGTGGCCCAAACTAACGTTAACTGGGGTTATAGAGTTTATCGAGTGGTTGAAGTCACAAAATGTCGCCGTATTGAGCCACATAGTGAGTTTAGTTTGGGAGATTGGATGAGCAACTCAGCAAGCAGCACTGACCTCGGATCATCTGACACTAACTGACTGTTATTTGTGTTCTTAACGCAAGCCAGCACGTCAGTATCAAAGCAGTTGAATTAGGATAGTATCAACCTCTTTATCTGTTAGTCATTGAATTGCTGACGTTGAAGATGTATTAACAACTAATCTAAAAATGACATTGATGATCATTTTCTCTACTAAAGTTAAGTTGATTGTAACAGGCACTAACCCACAGGATAAAGATAAACATCACAGCTGGCCACATGTCTGCTCCATTCACTAATCTAGTTGATACATACAGGGCTGAAGTTTTTCAGATTTGTGTTGTCACACCCACAATAGACACAAAGATTTGCTTTAATCATTTATCTATATTCATAAAGGAATTTACCAAATTTGCTGGCCTTCTATCAAATAGTCTCTGAAGGCTGTAGTTCAGATCTCCAATATTGTATTATAGTAACATTTTGACCAGTAGCTCATGTCTGTCACACCCCTCTATTAGTTAGGCATGTGTGATAATTGTTTTAGTAAATGATGGCAATAGAAGCATTATTGTCATTGATAGTCAATAATGTCTGTCCTTACAGGGTGGATACTTCCCTGAGCATGTCAAGTGTATGAGCAGTCTGCGATGGTTGAAACTGAACAGGACAGGACTGTGCTACCTTCCAGAGGAACTGTCTTCTCTGCAGAAGCTGGTGAGATTCGAGCCTATTTGCTCGTTATTAGCATGGCCTGACGTTCCTATACATGGATGTCTAACTCAAAACACTTTTGTATATGCCAACTCGTGTCTTGTTCACTGAATATATCCACTATTAATTACTATGAATCAGGAGAGAGCTCCAAAGGACCATAGTGGTAGTCATATTATGGTATTGTTATTGCCTTAATTATTAGAAGCATTGATGACAATGAAGGCTCATTTATATTGTTAGTTATAGTTATGGTTTTTTATTACAATCTGTTGTCATCTATGCTGATTCCAACCAAGAGTACCTAAACCATTTTACATAAATCTGTGTTTTGTTGACAGCACTGTCAGTAGTTCCAGGGTCAAGACACACTAGTAGGTAACTTAAATATATGTTGAGAATAGATTGAATTAGTCCAGCAGACTGATGGATCTCACCGGTGAAACCTCACCTGATCAAAGGCCTGCTTTAAGCCTCAGTGTTTCTGATAGAATTATCTAATGTCTCCAAAGCCGTGATCAGTAAAACATGGGAAACTCTGTGCTGGCCTGCTTGATCTTACCAGGTTCAGTTAATCAAGATTAGTTTGTTATCATAGCTCACAGTTGCTGTGCCCAGGGTGTTTGACTGAACTTCTGCATTGATTTTTTCTCTTTGTAGACAATTCATTCTGCTTTTATGCAGCTGTGTGTCTGTAGGAGAGTACATTGCACAGCAGTGAGCAGGCCAGTTTATAGGGTATTTTATTGATATTTTAGGTTATGTCATGTTTGCAGTAGGCTGTATATCTGTTTACAGAAATCTTGTTTTTGCTTATTCAGGAGCATCTTTCTGTGAGTCACAACAGCCTGACCACCTTACATGGAGAACTGTCCAGCTTACCAAACCTACGGGTAACAGACACACCATTAACAGACTTAGACTTAGACTTAGACTTAGACTTACTTTTATTGTCATTGTACAAGAAACACAAGTGACTCTTGACAACGAAACGTCGATACTTGGCTACCGGCATCACAGATCTAAGACCTTATATGCTATACTATACTATACTATTATATAATAAATAAATATCCAAAGTACTAAATATACAAATATACAGTATTGCACTTGAATCAACAAAATATTGCATTTATAAAATATTGCACTTGAAAAAACAAAATGTGTATTAAGACATATAGAATTATATTGTTATATTATGACCATAAGCAATAAAAAATTATAATAAGTAAATGAATGTAAATATGCAAATACATTTAATTCAGCTGTTATACTGCACTAAAAGTGTGTAATTCTGTGTGCAGGCGGTGGTAGCCAGAGCCAACAACCTGAAAAACTCTGGAGTCCCAGATGACATCTTTCAACTTGATGATCTCTCTGTGCTGGTATTCTAATTTAGTATTATAATTACATTTTTTTTCCTTTTCTGCTTAGTGTACCCATGAAGGCATATATTTAAACATGTGGTTCTTTCCAGTCTACCCACACTTTTTTCATATTTTTCTGGCTAAACTGTCTCCACACTTATCACCTTTCCTGTTTTTAATTGGTTAAGACTTCCCTGTCTCATAGATAAACCTGGTTTGGAGGCAGCACTGTACTATACAAATAGTCATGGTTTTGCCACATTTAAATTGTCTTCCTTTTTCCTGCAGGACCTGAGTTACAATCAGCTGACAGAGATCCCCAGGGACCTGGAGAACAGCAGGAATATGCTGGTGCTGAATCTGAGCCACAACAGTATCGACTCCATCCCCAACCAGCTGTTCATCAACCTGACTGACTTGCTGTACCTGGACCTCAGTGACAACAAGCTGGACAGTCTGCCACCTCAGATGAGACGCCTGGTGCATCTGCAGACTCTCATTCTGAACAACAACCCCCTGATGCATGCCCAGTTGCGGTAAATGACACGGCTTCTTTTTAAATGTTGCATTATCGATGCCTAATTCTCACTCCAGACTCTTACACAAATACATCAGAAAGTGTGATATCTATGTGGTCTAAAACGTAGTTACTGTTGTTTGGTACTGATCTGGTCTTTGTGTGTTTCTGTTTGTGCCGAGCAGTCAGCTGCCAGCCATGGTGGCATTACAGACTCTCCACCTGAGGAACACCCAGAGGACACAGAACAACATGCCCACTAGTCTGGAGGGACTGACACATTTGGCAGGTAATACACACACACACGCACACACGCACACACGCACACACACACACACACACACACACTTACACACTTTACTATTGTATTTATCCAGTTTGTTCTTCCACTCTGTTTGGGATGCACACATGTTTTCAGACTGCATATATTTAAACATGTAGTTCTTCTTGTCTCTCTCCCAGATGTTGACCTGTCATGTAATGATCTGAATCGTGTGCCAGAGTGCCTCTATTCACTGGGGAGTCTGAAGAGACTCAACCTGAGCAATAATCAGATCTCAGAGCTCTCCCTCTGCATTGACCAGTGGACTCAGATGGAGACGCTTAATCTGAGTCGCAACCAGCTCACCTCACTGCCGGTAAGGATGATAATCATTATACCACTGTGTTCAAGAAGTTATGTAGCTGGGTTTTTTGCAAAAATTAAAATTTCAGCTAGAATTCATTAATTTTCCATTGTAAAAATACTGCCCATGGCTAACTATAAATAAAATAGGAAAATGTGGGTGAGTCAGCCCTTTATTGTTGATTTGAATTAACATTTTCAGTCTGCTTGTCTCCATCTAGTCTGCCATCTGTAAACTGTCCAAACTGAAGAAGCTGTATGTAAACTCAAACAAGCTGGACTTTGATGGGGTTCCACCAGGCATCGGTAAACTCTCCAGCCTCACTGAGTTCATGGCTGCTAACAACAATCTGGAGCTCATCCCTGAAGGGGTCTGCAGGTGAGTTTTTGGCTCAGTAACTAGACTGATACACTCTAGAATAGCTGATAATACAAGCCAATTTTATCTTACAGAAAATCATCTGAACTGAAAGTCTAACAAACTGGTTACAAGTGTGCTTCCCATCACCAAATACGCTGAAATATGGACTAAAATTGTTCCTAATTCAGCACTTTGTCCCTGCACTTTATATGAATAATAGAAAAAAAATGTTTTGTGGGTTTTGTAGATGTGGCAAGTTGAAGAAGCTGGTGCTGAATAAAAATCGGCTGGTGACTCTGCCTGAGGCCATCCACTTCTTGACCGACCTTGAGGTAAAAATACTAACCGACCCCTCAAAAAAAACTGAACTCATTCGCTGCTGCATCTAGAATCCATAAATATTCAATAAATGTGGCTTTAACATCTTTTTTAAAATGTCAAAAAGGGATTAACCTCCCTTTTGATTGAAGACAAAACTGAAGACGTATTGTGTAAAACAGGAAGTTATTGTAGACTTAAGTCATAATAAAGGCCTAATTTAATGAAAGAGGAGTTGATATACAGTTTACAATAACTAAAATAATCAAATCACAAAAAATCACATAAATCTCATTGATTTTTTCTTTTTCAGATTCTGGACGTGCGTGAGAACCCCAACCTGGTGATGCCTCCCAAACCTGTGGACAGAGGTGCAGAATGGTACAATATCGATTTCTCCCTGCAGAACCAGCTCCGACTGGCTGGGGCCTCGCCTGCTACTGTAGCTGCTGCTGGAGGAGGTGTGTGTATAACTCTTCTGACAAGCTTGTACATGACTTTTAAACAATTATCAGAGTGCTTGTGTATTTTCTAGTGATTCAGATATGTATTTGTTTGTACTTTTGTCCAGGAGCCAGCCCTCGAGATCAACTGGCAAGGAAGATGAGGCTCAGGAGGAGGAAGGATTGTTCTCAGGACGACCAGGCGAAGCAGGTGCTGAAAGGGATGAGTGATGTTGCACAGGAGAAGAAGAACTTAGAGGTAAGCGGAAAAAAGATAAAATGAGAATGGTGTTAAAATGACTACACTAGTTTTCTGTCCCATTATCGATGCACCAAAAAAAGTAAAATACACAGCATCAGTTTGTTTTATAAATTTTAAAACACTATTGTTGGTCGATTACTTTAAAACTCTGTCCATCATCCCCAAAAGTATTTGACCAATATGTTGTCGAAAAAAGATAAATGCAAGCTTGATGTACATACTGTATAATTTATCAAGAAATCTGCTCATTTTGTAGGAGAACGGAGATTTAAAATACAGCGATTTAAAGATCCGGCGCTGGGATAAGGCTCTGGAAAAACCTCAACTAGACTACTCTGAGTTCTTTATCGAGGACGTGGGGCAGGTAATGTATATGTGTGTGTCTGTTTGTTTGTCAGGTTATAAAAGTATTAATAACGTTAATTACAAAAAAGGTTAATTACAATCAGCAGAGATAACCCTTATATCGTCTCCCTTCAGGTTCCAGGTATAACAGTTTGGCAGATAGAGAACTTTCTTCCCATCCAAGTGGATGAAGCTTTCCATGGAAAATTCTATGAGGCAGACAGCTACATTGTTCTCAAGGTAACATGTTTGCCCATATTTACAGTAGATATTTGTTGCTAGAAATGTACAAAATGAATCTATTAACAGTTGATTTGAACAAAAAAAGTAAAATCAAAATGGAGCATCCATAACCTTTTATGTACTGTATGTGCAGAGACAGATTCCCTCCTTTTATATCCCCCTCATCTAGCTCATATTCTTCTCTTTGTAATGCAGACATTCCTGGATGATAATGGAGCACTGAACTGGGAGATCTACTACTGGATCGGTCAGGAAGCCACGCTGGACAAGAAGGCTTGCTCTGCCATCCATGCGGTTAACCTCAGAAATTTCCTCGGAGCAGAGTGCAGAACAATAAGGGAGGAGATGGGAGATGAGAGCGAGGAGTTCAGTGCTGTATGTATAAACATTATATATACTTGTAGGCAAATATGCATGCGCAGGAACAGTACACACAAAGACTACTTTAATTTTTTAAGTGAAGTTGCTGTGATTAATATAGAAAGAAAAACATATTGGCTGTGGTAGAGATGCTAACCTTGCAGCTTTATAAGCCTCCTATGGCTGTTTGATAAAGAGTGTTTGGTTTTGTCTTGTGTGCAGGTGTTTAATAATGAGATTTCATACATTGAAGGAGGCACATCCAGTGGGTTCTACACTGTAGAGGATACAAACTTTTCTTCCAGGTAGGCTGGGAGCAGCAGCTCTTTCTGAAGTCTCATTATCCAATTCATTGATCATAATTCTGAGTTAATTAAGTTCATGTTTTGCACATTAACGTAAAGTGATAATTCTGTGACATGTGCTGAACACAGAGCTTTTGTTGTTTTTTTATCAGATTGTACAGAGTCTATGGCAAGAAAAACATTAGACTGGAATCTGTCCCTGCAAAGGCCTCTTCCCTCGACCCTCGGTGACTCTCACACATCTTTTCTCCTTTACAATACAGAAACATATTTTACCATCCATCGCACACACAGTCCATTTCTAATGTCTTGGTCATCTTCTGTCTGTTTGACAATAATGGAGCATTTGCTGTAGACTTTGTTTTTTTCCACTACCTCATTCAGGGTGAATAATTATCTGTAACTTCCTGTCTTTTTTGGCAGCTATGTCTTCCTGTTGGACACAGGACTTGATATTTTTATCTGGAGAGGAGCCAATGCCACTCTCAGTGGCACCACTAAGGCCAGGTAAGACAAAAAACATTGCAAAAACCTTTCTGCTGCGCAGTTGGCACATCTCAAGTCAGTTTTCATATTTCATATATTAAACAGCTTATAACTAAAATATACATTTGTTATTGTCATTGTTCAGGTTATTTGCAGAAAAGATAAACAAGAATGAGCGTAAAGGGAAAGCAGAGATCATAACCCTCATGCAGAATCAGGAGCCTCCAGGCTTCTGGGAGGTGCTGGGTGGACAACCAGAGGAGATCAAGAAACATGTCCCAGATGATTTCTGTCCAGTGAGACCTAAACTATATAAGGTAAATCTTATTAAATAACCATTGTACTGTTTTTGTGGACCGCAGTGTAAGTATATATTCCGTCTTAGACAAGTTGGAATACAAAATACAGGTTTATTGTTAATCATGTTGCTTGAAGTTTCCTTGTAGTACAGAAGGCGTGTTACTAACAGAGCTTTTACATAATTAATAGGTTGAATTATCACTGAGAAATTAGAATTTTTGAACAGCACACAAATATCATTGTTGTGTTTATCACTGTGCTGTAGGTTGGCCTTGGTCTGGGCTACCTGGAGCTGCCTCAGGTAAACTACAAGCTGTCAGTGGAGCACAAAGACCACAAGGTCAAACTGGACACCCAGCCAGATCTGAGACTGGTATGTGCAGCTGTACAGCAGTAAAACCTAATTCTGCCAAGTTTTTTCGCACACCCCAATGACCTGCTTTACTTATTATTTCACACTCTCCGCTTAGTTGCAGTCTCTGCTGGACACAAAGTGCGTGTACATCCTGGACTGCTGGTCCGATGTCTTCATCTGGATCGGGAGGAAGTCACCCCGTCTTGTCCGAGCTGCTGCCTTGAAATTGGGTCAGGAGATCTGCTCCATGCTGCACCGACCCAAACATGCCTTTGTCACCCGCAACCTGGAGGGCACTGAGTGTCAGGTAATAAATGAAGATGCAGCTGACCTGAGACTATCGGGTGTAACATTGGTCTTTCTTGACATACAGTATATAAAAATGTACTGGTCACTTCAGCCCAGTTCTGACATTGAAACCTTTTGTTTTGGAGCTTTTAAAATGTATTAAGAAACTGGAAATGCTACTTGCAAAATGAAATACCATTGTATTTGGATTTTTTTTGTCTTCTTCACCAGGTGTTTAAGTCGAAGTTTAAGAACTGGGATGACGTGTTAAAGGTGGACTATACCAGAGCAGCTGAGAGTGTACAGCAGACTGACAACCTGCAGGGCAAGGTCAGATGCATGTTTGTTTTTCAAAAACCCATTGTGGATATTTTGAATCAGTTGTCAAGCTACAAAAAAACTATTTTCATTTGCATGTCCTAACATTCAGGGTTATTCTCCAAACATGAGTGCAAATATATTTGGACTGATTGTTTAATTTTCTAAACCAGGAATATTTCAGGTATGTTGCTGCTGCTTATGCCTGGTCACCTATAAATATTTGTGTATTTATGTTACAGGTGAAGAAGGATGCAGATCAGAAAGACCAGATGAAAGCTGACCTCACAGCTCTCTTTCTACCCAGGCAGCCGGCCATGCCCCTCTCTGAGGTACCAGCACATGCACAGCGAATCCCTACCTTCATAATTTCTTTTTGATGAGGCAAATTCAACAAAACAGTCTCTTTATGTTCTTTGTCCAGGCTGAGCAGCTGATGGAAGAGTGGAATGAGGACCTGGATGGCATGGAGGGATTTGTGCTGGAGGGGAAGAAGTTTGCTCGACTGCCAGAGGAAGAGTTTGGGCATTTCTTCACACAGGACTGCTACGTCTTCCTCTGCAGGTGTGTGTTGTGTTGCGTTGTTTTGTGTTGTTTTGTTTTGGGTTGTGCTCGGTTCACAGTGAGACCTAACGTCACTGTGCTTTCTCAGATACTGGGTGCCTGTGGAGTACGAGGAGGAGGAGAAGGAGAAGAAGGAGGGTGAAGGTGGTGGTGGAGAAGAGGAGGAGGAGGAGAAACAGCAGGAGGAGGACTTCCAGTGTGTGGTTTACTTCTGGCAGGGCAGGCAGGCCTCCAACATGGGCTGGCTCACATTCACCTTCTCCCTGCAGAAGAAGTTTGAGAGTCTTTTCCCGGGTAAACTAAAGGTGTGGAGAAAGATTTGTTTTCCTCCTTTTCTTCATTTTATCATCTGATATACTAAAGTACAGTTTTTGAAGTTTTGTGCTGGATTGACAACCAACATCTGTTTTGCTGCTCAGGTGGTACGTATGACGCAACAGCAGGAGAACCTCAAGTTCCTGTCCCACTTTAAGAGAAAGTTTATCATTCACAAAGGGAAGAGGAAACAGAAGACGGACTCAGCCCAGCCCTCCCTCTACCACATCCGCACCAATGGCAGCGCACTTTGCACCAGGTTTATACATGTCACCTGTTACCATATTACCGTAAATTCTGGACTATAAGCCGCTACCTTTTTCCCACACTTTGAACACTGCGGCCTATAATACGGTGCGGCTAATACATGTTTTTTTCATGGGTCGATACACTCATTGTGCCATTGTGCATACATTGTGCCATCAGATGTCGCTATAACACCACGCTAAACTAAGAGTTTATTATGGTGAATTGCCTTTTGTCCCTCTTGACACACACCCCCCCCCTCCCCCCGCCGGCCGGCCGGCCATTTTACATAAACTGTGGAGGTGCCGGCACTCTATGCAGCACCTCTCTCTGTCTCTCCGCTTAATCCGAAACAAGGAAGTTCACGGGAGATGTGTCTTAACTACGAAAACGACGTAATTCGCCACCGACGTAATTAGAGGACCCCCTGTATCTCATACAGCGGGGGACACATTCGGATTAAAATCCGGTGCGGCCTATACAAGTACAAAATTGTTTTTCTTTCTAAAATTGGAGCGTGCGGCTTATAATCAGGTGCGCTCTGTAGTCCGGAATTTACGGTAATACGCAACAGCAAGATGACAAGCACTTGTGTCCTCCAGAGACGTCTTCGTATGTTTTTGTATGTATGTAAGTTTTTTTTTCTTCCCTCCTAGGACCATCCAGATTGGAACAGATTCAAGCAATCTCAACTCAGAGTTCTGCTTCATACTCAAGGTTGACTTGTTTTAAAAATCTTCTATTAAAAGTTTACATATTTGTAGTCCACCACTGTCAAAAAACATTTGTCACTTCCAAAGACTGGTTTCTCTCTAACATGACATGTGACCTACAGGTACCATTCGAGAGCACAGACAATCAGGGGATTGTATACACATGGGTGGGCAGAGCTGCCGACCCAGACGAAGCCAAACTGGCTGAGGACATCATGAATTGCATGTTCGATGACACGTACAGCAAACAGGTACGTTTGTGTCTGTTTGTGATTTAGTAACAGATACTTCTGAGTTCACACTTGTCACTTTTTTTAACGTGCAGCTTTATTGTACCTTGAAATAACGAAGTCTCATGAGACTAAAATTACATGTTGTTGTGAATTAATCAGCTGGGTTCAATTACTCAAAACTTACTCACTGATAAATTCTCCTAAAATAAATATGAAGTGTATTTACTATTAAAAATGAGGAAATGTGGAACTTTCTAATCAAATCTTAATGTGTGTTTAAGAGCATATGTGACCCTGCCTCTAAAAACCCAGCTAAAGTCATTTTTTGGTGTATCTCCACTTTATGCATAAAACACTTCTACAAAATGTAAAGAACATATTCTGAAGATTTCAGCTTGATATCTTTAAAATTGACAGAGTAAGGCCATAGAAAAGATTCTGCTGCATACGGGCTCAGAAAAACTGACTTTTGAGAAATTCCAATGTAAAGATTTGGAACTCAAAATACTTTCCGCACTGATGCATCGGCTACCTTCTGCTCCTTTAATGACACCGTCATGTCAGATTTAAAAAAAAATCGCTTCAGAGGCAGGAAACCAGACTGAAAGAAATCAAAGATGAAATGGCAAAACAAAAGGCTGGATATCTTTACAAGACGTGTCTCACTCGAAATTAAAGTATTTTTCCCTCATGTGTACGCTATGAACAGTCAAACCAGACAGAAAGTGGCACGGGATAAAGTCGGAAGTTGTTGCCTCCTCTCTTAAAGAAACATTATCGTAGCAGATGCGCATTGATCGCAAAGTTTGTATGCACTTTCTAATGATAGAAAAGAAGTACCTAAACCAAATCACACACAAGTTAACAGTTGTTTGTGCACATAAAATAATCCCAGAGACCTTAAAAAAAAAAAGCAGCGCAAATGAATCAAACTTCCAGAATTTTCTAGCGAAAGAAAGACGCTCTTTATCGCTGAGCGTCTTTGCGACTTTAGCCGGGTTCTCATGGGCGCGGTCACACATTTAGTCACATCTCATGGGTGTTTCTCTACTAGGTAATAAATGAGGGGGAGGAGCCAGAGAACTTCTTCTGGGTGGGGATTGGTTCTCAGAAGTCGTATGATGAAGATGCAGATTATATGAAACATGCTCGGCTTTTCAGGTGAGTGTCATTAGTTGTAAAATCAAATAGACCATTGTACATGAATATGTTATATAAAACAAGCTGTTTTCTTTTCTCAATGTGAATCACACTTTTTCTGTGGAGTGTTCCTTTCCCTCCCCCTTTCACCACTTCCCTCTGTTATTCTTACTCAGGTGTTCAAATGAGAAGGGTTATTTCTCAGTGTCGGAGAAATGCTCAGACTTCTGCCAAGACGACTTGGCTGACGATGACATCATGTTGCTGGACAATGGCAAAGAGGTAACAGTAGTAATACTAATAACTCGTGGAGATTCGTTCTATAGATTTGTTGGATATTTTCACTTTGCTTTTATTAACAGCACAGTTGATTTTCCGTGTTGTGTCTCAGGTGTACATGTGGGTTGGTACTCAGACCAGCCAAGTGGAGATCAAACTCAGTCTCAAAGCCTGTCAGGTGTGTAACCGCCACAGTTTCTGTTGTGGTATGTTTTGTTCCACATGATATTCCGCATCATACTAATCCATCTGCTCCTCTTCCTCTCCAGGTTTACATCCAGCACATGCGCTCTAAGGATGCAGAACAGCCGAGGAAGTTGCGCCTGGTGAGGAAGGGTAACGAACCTCACTGCTTCACCCGGTGCTTTCACGCCTGGGGTCCTTTCAAAACAACTCCCTCGTAGATAAATTCTGGATTTCACATATGCTCAGAAATGCTCACACCTGCGTACTGAATGTGTTGCTGCCATGAAATGTTCTATTGGGAATAACAACAACAATGATGATGTCTTTGCCAATAAGTCAACTTTACCCACTGCTGTTCATCAGATGTTTGGGCAGCAGGTTGCTTTGCACCACACATAAACACAGATTTAAGTTTAGCACCACATCCCGATCAGTGAGAATTCCTCTGGCTAAGAAGCTGTCAGTTTCTTATCTTATCAGTTTTTCTACAAACTTTTTTAGCAGCAAGTCTAAATACTGTTGTTAAATGAAAATAGAATTGTTTTTTGAGATGAAATCGATCTAGAGTGTACAAAAGCTTTATAAAAACCCAAAGGCAGGTGAATCCCCTAACGGCTACCTACATATCCATCTGCTTTGCTTTTCTTGTGGTTTGTGCTGCATAGTTTTCAGTGGAGGAGAGGTAAAGTGCACATTTCAAGTTGCTCCTTTGAGCTCAATGCCAATTTGTGCATTTAATTTTAAGCAGTTCAGTGCAGATAAAAGTTGATTTTACTGTTTTGTTTTGTCCCTTGTCACTGAGGAGGAAAATCAGCACTATATTTGTTTTCCAGGGGAATATTGTTATATCGCTAGGACAGTACATGGAATGTGTGTGTGTGTTTACACCATGTGCCCTTACTGAAAAGGGGTCTGAAACTTTGGCCCATCTGGTTTGTTTCAGTCTAACAAAATGTGGTTCTAACAATTCTACGTTCATGAGAACATAGAACCATTAGATTTATTTGCCCAAAGAAATCGCAAGGTCATTGTTGAAGTAATGGACTGTGAGGCAGAGGCTGTTGTTGTGTTTAAGGGTATATGTTTAAATGTGCAATGAGTAGAGCCCAGGAGATCCTGAGTCTAAACTAAACTGTGCTTTACAACAGATGTCACAGGCTACGTTCAGCTTGTCAAAATGTTTAATTTCTTGCTTTTGTTTGGCAGAGAGGAGAAAAGTAGCTGCAGAGTTTCCTTATGAAATGTGTAGTGTCATTTTTCTTGAGTCAGTAAATGCATGTTAAAAATTCTACAGGTTTGAATGTTCAGTTTATTTAAACTTAAATTTTCAGATGTTTCTCCTGTTGTTCTTCTGTGCATATTTGACTGGGAGATCTCATGCATCATATCAGAGACATATTTAATTACTTTGACGTCTGGTTCCAGCGCTCTGATCAGTCATGGCTTTTTACTGTTAACTGATGATTAGGGAGTACAAACCTGCTGCAGTGCGTCTTGTTATCATGTGACCTGTGTAGTTTTCAGGCATAGATCTAATGAGATGTGTTTTTATCTTTGTATTCCCAAATGGCTGAAACTTCAATTTTGTTTGATTATGCTATATTTTTGGGGGGTTGCTTGTGTGATGCCTGTGAGGATATTAAGTCCTAAACATATGTATAAATATATTTTTGTGTGTGTATGAGTAAGTGCACATGCTCCTGATGCCACCTGCAGATGCTTTATTTATGTATTTTATATAAAATAAATTCTCACATCGCTTACCTGATCATCTGGCTTCACTGATTACGATTAAGTGATAATTAGTGTGAATGCTGACTCAGCTGGGCAGGTATCTTTCTTTCATCCTGCTCTCTCCCTCTACTTCGGACTGTTGTCTCTTTTCATCTTTCTATCATGAACCTTAAGTTTGGTGAGTTGATTTAATTTGATATATGTTTTAGAAATTCACTCACAGACTCAACCACTGACTTAGGAACAATTGAACCAAATTGTCCAACTGTTTGTAAAGCACGGGCGTCACCAGGCTTTAAGGACAGGAGAGACTTAGCTTCCCCTCAACCAAGTCTCCTTTTGCTTTAGACTTAATGTTTTTTTTTTTAATTGTCCGTCGGTTTCTATTGGTCATATACAAGTTCCGAGGAGAATTTGTTGTGTGACTCGGTGGCATAGTGGTTATGTTACTGGGCTGGGATTGCAGAGGTTATGAGTTCGTGTCCCATTTGTTTATGATCCAAGATCCATTTGTTTATGGATCTTTAGTTCCTCAACAAACACACTGTGTAACTTAAATAGACCTTAAACAATGATAAATAACAATTTGATAATAATATATTTTATTTATAGGTGCCTTTCAAAACACCCAAGGACACTTGGGTAAAAATACAAAGTAAAACAGTGTTTAAAATACATAAAAACAGGTATAAGGTATACAGGTATAAGACATTGAAAAGTTAAAAAAATAAGAAGATAAAAGATAAAAAAGGAAAGTGACAGGATGGGTAGGCTTGTCGGAACAGGTGGGTTTTGAGGCAGGATTTAAAAATAGTCAGTGTGTCACTGTTGTGGATGTTGGATGGAAGGGAATTCCAGAGGCGGGGGGGGGGGGGCGGCTAAAGACTCTGGACCCCATGGAGGTCAGGGGGGGGGGGGACGGCTAAAGACTCTGGACCCCATGGAGGTCATGCGAGGAGGAGGGCGGGTGAGGTTGATGGATGAGGATGATCTAAGAGTCTGACTGGGTGTGTTGATAAGGAGAGGTATAGTCAGGTATGGCAGGGCGAGGTTGTGGAGGGCATTGAATGTTAGGAGGAGGATTTTGTAGATGATGCGCTGTGTGATAGGGACCCAGTGAAGCTGCTGGAGAACAGGAGTGACGTGCTGAGAAGAAAGGGACCTGGTGATAATCCGGGCTGCAGCATTTTGGGTGAGATGTAATTTCTGGTGGGACTTGAGAGACCAGTGAGAAGTGAGTTACAGTAATCCAGACGAGGGAGTGGACCAGGATGGTGGTGCTGTCGACGGTGAGGGACGGGAAGAGACGGGTGATATTACACAGATGGAAATCTGCAGACCGGGTAATGTTATTAAAGTGTGTCTGAAATAACAGAGTGCCGTCTGTCAAAATATTTTTAGTGTCTGAATGACAGGCAGACAGAGGCAACGTCTGAAATTTAGAGTATACTTTATTCTTGTACAAGAAGGAGCATTCACAAAGCAACTACACAGTGGAAGTTACAAAAGAAGACTCAAAGATGAGTCTGTTGGCCTGCCTTTTTCTACTCTTCTGGCCCTGGGCGTTTACTAAGATAGCTGACACACACACATACATCTCTCCAATTGGACGGGAACTCTTGTCACTGGTACAAGGTTGGTTATGGCAGTCAAGACATAATAAGAAGGCACATCTCCCGGCACTTGTTGGGTCTTATCTTTTGAAGCATTACTTCATACAACAAACAGGTCAGACTGAACAGATCATTGGCACCAAACACATCAGAGTAGACAAAGAGCAGGTCAGAGTGATGACACCAACAAAATTCCTTTAACACTGTCGAGGACGACACCCAGGCTCTTGACTTGAGGGGAAGGGGAGACAGAGGAGTTGTCAATGGTGATAGTGAAACTGTTGGCTTTTGAGAGGGTGGATGTGGAACCATTGAGGAGAACCTCAGTTTGGTCACTGTTGAGTTTGAGAAAGTTAGAGGAGAACCAAGTCTTGATTTCCTGGAGGCAGTCACAGGGATGAGGGAGGGGAGGTGGGGTTGGAGGAAAGGTAGAGCTGGGTGTCATCCACATAGCAATGAAAGTGAATATTGTATTCACGGAATAGGTGACCAAGGGAGAGGAGGTAGTAACTGATTATTTAGTTTTTTAAGTCACTAAGTTACTACCTTAGCTACTTACTTCCTTATCAACAGTCGGGCTCTCAGATGCTGTTTACTTTCAAAGCCATCCACAACCTGGCTCCGTCATACCTGTCTTCCCTCCACCATGTTGTCACTTTATCTCGCACCCTCAGATCATTGTCCGCCCCCCTTCTCGATGCCCCTTCTGCCCGTCTCTCCACCATGGGGAGTAGAGCCTTTAGTCGATCAGCATCTGCCTCACGAAGTCACTGCGCCCGAACTCAGAAATATGAATTCCCTAGCACCTTTTAAGTCATCACTCAAAACCCACCTGTTCAGTATAGCCTATTCTTTGTGATTGTATTTTGTTTGCCAATTCTTTTTTAACCTGTTTCATTTGTGTAACTTATTTACTTGTTACTTTGATATGCTATTTGTCAATTTTAACTTAATTTGTGGCATTTTGTTATTGCTCTTTTATAGTGTTTTCTTGTTGTATGGTGTCCTTGAGTGCCAGAAGGGTGCCTATACATAAAATGAATTATTATTATAGTGTTTATGAAACTAAAGATCCAGAGCGATGCAGGACATGAACTCACAACCTCCGCATCCCCAGACCAGTAACATAACCACTACGCCACCGAGTCACACAACAAATGCTCCTCGGAACTTGTACTTGACCAATAGAAACAAACCAGCGAATAAAAAAAAAACGTTAAGTCTAAAGTAAAAGGAGACTGAAAATTACTGACAGGAAAAGTTTGGAGTTTTGCAAATTTAATGAAAATATCTTCATGACATAAAGCATGGTTCAATATATGAACAGTACATGTGGCATAAATGGGTACTGAGTTTCAAGTGAGAAGACGTCCTTCAGCTTCTTCTCAGTCCTCCTCACCATCGTCTTGTTGGCCGCCCCTCGTCCCTACGGTGGAGAAGTTTATCATTCAGTGTAAGTGTTTCATGCACACACACGTTTACAACTCTCTTCTCATACGTGAACCTGGTTACTGTTTTTAAAGGTGCTCATGTGATAATGGTTTTGATTGTAAAGACGAGACAGAATTCTAACTTGGCCTCCTGCTCCAGCTGTTCCTCCAGCTGTGCTATCTTGGCCTCCAGGGCAGTGATGGAGGCCTTGAACCTGTTCTTCACAGAACCCTCCAGCTCACCCAGCTTGGCCCGAAGTTTTCGCTCTTCTGGGCTCTCCTCTGTGGTCAGGGTGTCCACCTGGGACAGAGAGAGAAGGTAACGGTAAAAAGAACAACGTGGAGGTTGTACTGCCTTAAATCGGTGAGGTGAATACACATTGAATTAATGTGTTTAAAAACAAAACCTTGCAGAATGTGATCAAATAAGGTGTTGTGTAACTCTTTTCCAGTTTGACCCCATACCTGCGTGGTTGTTTTTCTGAAGAGGTCATTGAGTAGCTCCTTGTTGCCCTGTTCCTCCTCCAGCTCCTCCTCCAGCTGAACAATGTGAGTCTCCAGCCTCCTCTTCTCATCCATCAGAGCAGACCTGACACACAGGGACGAAGTCACAGACAAAACGATCCAATCATGTGAGTACCATTCACTTCTATCACCACTTACAGTGAAACCTCGACTTACTTGCAAACTTTTCGAGATACGAACCGGAGATTCAAGATTTTCTTGCCTCCTCTTACGAACCAAATTCGACTTCCGAACCCGAGCCCGGAAAAATGAAAAGGATTTCCCCGGCCGCCGCCATTATGTGTGACCCATGAGCGAGTCTCTCAGAGCGTGTCAGGTTATAAATAATATATAATTAAAAAATTAAAAATGTAAGAAAAAAGTAGAGTAGCAAAGTGCAGTGTAGCGAACGTAGAAATTAAGCATACGGTACGTGATTCTCCCACTCAGCCCCTCCCACCTCCCGTCTCTCAAACGCCTACGTCACGTCTTTCAAGGTAAAGCGCTAAAAAGTTTTTGTTAATTGATTTTTTAATTCTTATCTATTGTTATGGTTTTCTGTGTGTGTACTTTGTTACTGATTTTACTGTGTTTTAAATGGAGTAATAGGGCAAAAGGGGTGACTTTAGGGGTAGGTCGGCACGCATTATTTGCTTTTACATTAATTCTTATGGGAAAAATCGCTTCGACTTAGGAACGTTTCAACCTACGAACCCGATCACAGAACGAATTAAGTTCGTAAGCTCTCGTAGCTCATCTTGTTCTTGCTCGGCGTGACGTTGCCAGATCCTGTACAGGAATTATCACGAGTCAGAATATATCATCCAACATAACATCCAGTCAGCAGTCTACAACCCACTCTACAATCTATGCGCTGATCCTCTGTGCATCTTAACGTACCTCGTGTAGTTGGACAATCTCAGACTCCAGATGTTTAAGTTTCTTCTCGTTTTACTTGGATATGACAAAAATATCATTTCTGGAAGCTGGGATGTCTTCAAGCCAGTTCAAGCAAGTTCATAAGAAATTAAATTTAGGAAGCGCCGAACGTGTAATATTATTACAAAAACTTAAAATCATGTTTCCTAAAAAACAAACATACAATCTACCTAACTAACATACTAACTATCCAACTGAAAGATTTGGACAGAAAAGGCTATTTATTTTAAATGTTCAGTTGATAAATAAAATATTAGGATTATTTTCTTTCCCGTTCCAAGAAAAGTATGCGTTAAGTTTTTTTTGGGGGGGTACAATCATGCTTGGACGCGGTTCAGTGTATGACATGTTTGTTTGTGTACTGCTCACCTGCAGTTTGTGTGTGCGGTCAGACAGCTCCCCCTTGGCCCTCTCTCCCTCAATGACTCTGGCCATCATCTCCTGCAGCTGAGCCTCCAGTTTCTTCCTCTTGTGTTCTGACTCTGTCTTGGTCTGCTGCAGACTCTTGACCTCATTTGCCAGCTCTTTGTTGACAGTCTCCTGGCTCTGCTGGGGTTTTTTCCAGGTTAGCCTTGAACTAGACAGAATCAACAGCATGAGCGTGAGTAGTGTCAGATGATGAGGCGATGTCTTTTTCTCTTTACTATTGAACTGACTGTGGTGAGTTTACCCTCTTGGACTGTTCCAGCTGTTCAGACAGCTCTTCCAAGACAGTGCCGGGCCTCTGCCTCATCTCCTGGATCTAGTTTTCAGTCTCCTCTTTGATGGCTTTCTACAGCTCTGCAACCTCCTGTTCACGTTTGGTCCTAGATGGGAAAGGAAGGAACAAACGCTCTTTTACTTTCCTACTGATAAACTATAAAAATGACTTAATTGCAGCACATTTCAGTACCTAAGATCCTGCTGGGCAGCTGTTGTATCAAGGGTGTCTTCTAGTTCAGTTTTAAGTGCTTCAAACTCTTCACTCAAGTCCCTCTTTGAGTTTCTCAGCCTTGTTCCTGGCCTGTCTTTATGACTCCAGGTCCTCCTGCAGCTCAGACAGCTGGGCCTGCAGCGCTTGTACCTGCTTCAGTGCATTGTTCTTCCGGCTGACCTCGCCCTCACCCCTGATAAACACAGACAACATCGAAGAACCTGTTCTGAAGCGCAGATGAAAAGTGATCACACCGTTGAGACCATGAT